>CM070098.1:16121064-16296064 GCA_036178185.1 Liparis tanakae | reverse complement strand
AAAAAAAAAAGTATCCCTTTTTTTTTTTATTAAAAAAAACGTAACGCGAATTATATGATAGCAATGACTTTGGTTACATGAATTAAACAAATAACTTTTGTAATTGTTACAACCACACGTCTCAAATGGAAATAACATAGTAGGGAGACCACACATTATTAAATTAACTATTTACAAAAAAAATCCGTAACTGAGAAGCAAAAAAGTTAAAGCGAAACATGTAGTGCAGATCAGCAGAGTGTAAGTGTAGTGCAAAAATGGCAGTGGGGGAACTGGGGATAACAGGCGCTGCAGCCCCAGTAGCTGCAATATCAACAAGAACAAAGTTTATAAACAATTGACAGCAAGCTATGATGTCACATATTATATGTTTCTTTCTTGTGACATCTTCAAAGTGAATGTTTAGGCTATTCTTTAGTTTTTCAGTAGGATTTCTGGGGCCCTGTTAATGACATGAATGACTTAAGCCTAGCATATACTGGCGCATCGTGTCATATCGTAATATCAATACAGAGTTAATAACAGCGACATCACGCGCGGAGGCCCAGGGGCCCCCTCAGCTCATGGGCCCCTGGGCCTGGGCCCGGTAGGCCCGTTGGTTAATCCATCCCTGTGTAGCTCCTTATGCTGGCTTTTGCTAAGCTATAATTCATAGAACCCAAAGCTCTATATAGGACTTAAATGCTTGTGAAATAAAGCTTGCTGCAAGTGGTGCATCCTTACTCAAGCATGCTAATCACATATGTGTTATACAGATCCTGACCCTCCTATACTCATAATTCATCTAGCAGCAAAAGGCCAGTGATTGATTTAGTTCATCACACAGTGAACATTGTCCATATTAGAGGAGCTGCATGACTGATCATTGTACTCACTGGCTGCTAGCCAGCAATGATAGAGCCAATTATACCTGAAAACCAGCCAATGGCCCTCCTTAACCTGTGAAAATGATGATCTGGTGCTAATGAAGTGAGTGAATTAGAAATGCCATCTGCTGCAGCCCCACCGCCACTTATCGCTCATAAGCAAGTCGTTTTCAAGGGCACTGTACTTTAAAAAAATGAAATAGATGAATTTTCTCAAAGGCAATTATAGAATAGGACTAATGGAAATGCTATAATTAAACTTGTGTCGAGGGAACATTTACCATCAACATGTGGCATTATTTTCACCTTGCTACTCACATTTGTTATGGAAATGGTTTGACGGTGGAGAGAAAGTTACTCGGCAGGAAGCTAGTGGCGAGGAGATGTTTTACTCTACCTCAACAATGACAATGCTAACACACTGACGTCAAGGTGTTTATTGTTGACAGCCTTTACCATCTTAGTCTGGTATTAACGTTTTCTAGAACAACACAAAGCTCAGCTGAGGCTGATGGGAATGTCAATAGTAAAAAAAAAATCATAAACTAAAGTAATTAACTAATTAATCATGTCACACATACATCTGCAACAGTGAAGAAAATACATTCTTTACTTAAGTAATGTTTCAAAGACCCTATTTAAAAAATACTCCATGAGAAGCCCTGTATTGATGTTACTTCATTTAAAATATACAAGTAAAATAAGTAAAATATACCAAAAAAAGCACTGTCCTAATGGCAGAAATGTGCCTGTAGCCTGTCATACTGTAGTTTATCATTTAGTTGGTGTTACTCATGCATTAACGAGTATGCAGCAGATAAATGTTGGTTGTGAATAACAATTATTATGCCTCTGCAGCAGCGACAGCCAAGGTCGGCATTATATCTTTTAGGTCATTCTCATGAATATTGAAGCTATTTTTTCAAGCAGAATGTAAAAATATATATTTCTTTTACTGAGCAGAAAACCCGAAGGACAACTAAATGTGCATTTCCCCTCCACGATTGTTTATAGAAATAAAAGCCAAAACTCTCTAGCAGGCGGTTTTTTAAAAACGTTTTGGGGAGGAATGGGTTTATTTCAATAAAGGCTATAATTTATAGCTGTACAACAGACACAATGAATACAAATGATCATTTTTTAACATGCTGATAGTAAAAAAAAGAAATTGTTTGTCAAACATAAACAGAAAGTAAACATAATAAAAAATGCATCTTATGCATGACAAATGACAAACATGATACATACAACACTGCGTCGAGACATTATGAATATATTACATTTCAGTTAAATTTACAAATAAAGCAAAATCACATCATTATCAGGTCTTATCTCAGTTTTGAATTCACAGAAACGGAACAGACATTACAATAAAGGAGTGCGTTGTCTTGGTTCATCTGATTGATAACGTAACTGTATTTGTATGCACAATACAGACCATAATATATTAGCAACACAATATATCATCCTTAGTTTCCAGAAAGGCAATCAGGTTGGAGGGGAATTATAGATTGCTCTTTGCAGGTGATTTTGCAGTCATCTGGAGAATATTCATAACCAGCATTTAGATGAAGTGCACATCAGGAGTACCATGTTTGAATGAGGCAAACAAGCAAAAAAGATTGTTTGAAAAACCCTTCTCCGGCTTTCAGGCACTCCCGTCATCGCTTTTCTTAAATTTAAAATACACCTTCTTGATCAAGAAGGTTTTGCTGGCATCTGTTCTCCCCTCTTCTTCTAGTGTAGGCTCCCTTTTTCCCCAACTTGAATAAAACACAAGACAGACAGCAGTGGTAATTCATAATAATATTATATACTTCCACAGTAAACCTAGAAACTACATTATAAACTGCATTATCTGCTAGATAAAAAACAGAGGCAGCGGGGTAGGGGTTACAATCGACATTAAAACAAACTAAAGCTTTGATGTTACCTGCAACCACTGAGAGCGATATCCACACGAGGACACGCAGCTCATTATGCATCATCTTAACAGTCAATCATGTTCAGAGCGGCTGAATAGGATTTCTGTTATCGGGCATCGAGGACAACAGGGAGGAAACATCAGCCGAGAGGCAAATTAAATCTCAAAGCTATTTGTTCATATAAAGAAAATCAGGGGATTTAGATGTCGTCTGACAGAAAGTGCGGCCGAGACGGAGTCGTATCTCTGCGGCTGTTCAAACTGTCATCAGTGACTTACGCAGCCAGACGGAAAGAATGACAGGCCATTTAAAGACGGAGTGAGCGGCGCTGCTCTGCTTCAAAGTGGGAAATAATCCGGAGATCTTCATTCAGCATCGCTGCTGCTGCTGCTGATTACTAGTGGCTCGGCACTGAAAACGGGTTCTGTGGTCCATACGCTGTTAAAAGTCTGCTAAAAAAAAAAAATCTATATAAATAAAGAAGTATTCCCTTTTAAGCAGAGATCAAACACTGACCTTACTCAGTTGTCAATGTCCGATATGTGGTTCTCTATCTGCGATTAAAAGAAGAAAAACACCAATAGAGATATCAGTGAGATAAACAACCATTCTTATAAATTGCCCTTCTTCAATTTCCAATAATTTTAAATGAAACAATTCATTTGTGTGTATTGTTTATTATGTCACATTGATCAGGTACCAATAGCAAAATGTCAGAATAAAAGTATTTAGAGCTTTAAAAGTAAGACACACAAGTAAAAAACACGACTATAGAGTTAGTTTATTCTGCCACAATACATTGATCAGTTTTCATATTTTTACACAATAAATAAGGACACAAAAATGTATAGAAACACCGAAAGAGGAAACGTTAAGAAAAAGTAAGTTACTTATTCTCTCATACATTCAGCTACATTTCATCAGAAATTACAGAGTTAGGTGAGTAACTTGGTTTCCATGTAGTGCACAACATTATATCTTTCTTTTTTGAATGCTTTTATGAGCATACGTTAGTTTTCCCACGGCCAGACATCTTGAGAGGCTATTCAGCTCAGGCTCGAGGTTTTATTCTCATTATATGCAAGAAAAAATATTTTTCTTCACTCCTATTGAGACCGCAAACGTCTACTTGACCTGCTCACCATGTCGCTAGCATCTTCGTCTTCAAAGTCATCTTCCCCGCCGTCCGTCATCTCCCCTGCTTCAACCTCGGCGGTCCCCTCCGCCTCCTCTCCACCCGAATGGTCTGTTGCGTCACCATGGAGACGCTCACACATCTCCTCTTGTTTCCTCTGCATGTCTGCAAAATGAGAGACTTTCCGTTAACATTCGAGCGCAGCGCGTCTTTGCTTTCCAAATAGAATGATTTCTTTCAGACGAGCCACTGTATAAAGCTCTAGTCGTTTTTTAGCTTCACTTGGGGAGCGTCTTCATTTCCACGTCTACATATGCACGCTCCTCCAGCGGACTCCCCTCTGTCGACTCTCACCGCCGTCAGAGCGATGTTGCCTCTCGATCCTCTCCAGCCTGCCGAGCAGCGAGTCGATCTTGGTCTTGATCTGCGACAGCTCCTTCTTGATTGTTAGGAGCTGGTCCGTCTTCACTGTGAGCGTACATTAAAAGAGTTAAAAAAAAAGCAGAATTAATGTGACGTTTGACGACGAGATGGACACGGACCCGACGGCCACTGCGCTGCTCAAACAAGTTTCAGCAGCCAACTTCACTGCCAGAAAAGTAACGGAGGCACAATCGTGAAAGGGCGTTCGAACGGATGCCAAAGTTAATTATATATTCTACGGCGTTGCATTATGAGGAGAATACTGATTAGTAAGAGAGATTTTGAGCAGTGCAAAGGCAACTGTCAAACAATTAAAAGAAAATTAAGGTTTCATACAATCTGGATCTTATTTTTCATTCTTATCAGTAATAATAACAATCTTCACCAACTTCAAATAAGTTGATTAAAAACAAATGAGTCAAATTCATCAATTCCCTGCATCTTTGACTTTCCTGATAAAATATAATTAAAGTCTACTCAGTGATTCACAGCTGATTAGATTCGAACAGAATTAAGTAAAATGTCATTAATACATTTTGACATTTCTTGGATTCAGCATTATTCACAAAGCCTTTTCTATTCTTCTTCTTATATTTATTCAGTAGATATTATTTAACACAAATCACAGTTTTTACAGTGTATCTAATTATTATTTATAATATGCTCTTTCAATTTTCTCGCCCCGTTCTCAGTCTCTGTGCTAAGCTAAGCTAACAGATTGCAACTTTACAGACAAACATGATCAATGCTGCCAACTGTTTTACAATCTGTCTCTTCTTTAGCTGCTAAATGCCTCACTTTGACCAGGAGCTGCCATTTGGTGTAGTCGGTAGTGCGCTGTGGTTTTTTTTTTAGAGCCTTTTCGCTAAAAACATCTGCCTGCTACGACTAAAAATGATCCTCCGAGAGCGACATGGTCAGGATAGACTCTGTGATGGGTTTTTCCTTCTAGTTTCATTTATCTTAAAGGCATAATTCAAAAAATAAATCAATAATAAATCAATTGATAAATAAAATTAATTGTGATCCTAAACCTGTCTGATTACACTGCTGCTAAAGCGTTTTTTTCAAAGTGTTCAGACCTCAAGAATCACTTTGTTGAGTACATTCTCATCAGAACATGGAAAGGACAAAACCGAAAGACCTGAGGAACAGAGCAGAACAAAAAGTGACAAAGACAACATACGTTTAGGGACTGCGATGGAGGAGCCGGCATTGAGCGGTCGGGAGGAGGAAGAGGAGGAGGAGGAGGAGGAACAGGCCCCGACTGGAAAGGAGGATTTGGCTCTGCGTGTGGACGGGACGACTAGCCGCGAACGCTTGATGGGGATCACAGCGCGGGTCGGGGGCACGACGCGACCGTGATACTCAAAGAGTCTGAAGACACACGTAAAGAGTAAAGAGGCAGAAATCTTCAAGCAATATGAATGTTACAAATGAAATTACAGTGCAGATTAACTAATCTTTTTAAATTCAAGGAGAAGCATTTCTGGATTTATTATGGCCATTGACCAGCGATGAAGTCCCTTCCATGTTGTCTGGATGTTTGTCACTCCAGCAACAAGACGCCCCTCACAGACATGCTGCACACGATGTCTGAATAATAGACGCACATATTGGACCTCGCGGACGTTCCCTCAGATCTTGTTCCCTCTTGCCTACGACACATTAAATTGCCAAAATAGCAATGATGAGTCAAAGCTGAAGGATTCAACTCTCATCAGGGAAGAGGAAGTAAACAAGCCGATGAAAATGTCAGGAAGATACATTCTCTGCCTTGCCAGCGCAAATGACCAGCCTGGGGACCATGTGACATTCAGGACTCGTCTATGCGGATAAAAGCATCATTAGCAATTCCAACAGAAAGGATTAAAAACCTCCCTAATATGACATTCATTATGCCTATGATAATGTAGTTACTTTGCCTTTCATTAGAAATGGGACTATTCGGTACAAAACTCATCTTGATCTAAGGAGCCGTTTCTGAAGAGAGGAGAAAGGAGGCCGAACGGTGAAAGGAAAAATATCAGGAGAACGGGGATTAGTAAAACAATGTGGGGAGGAACGTGACCATTCAGCCAAACGGCGCCGATATTTACCACCTTTCTACATACCTGCTGTAGAAATCATCTCTGTAGTAGTCGTAGTCAAACTCATAGCCACTGTGGAGATAAAACATAGGTTTTAGGTTAAACGTATTAAAGTGCAGATTTATATTAAATATGGCGATAAGTGGCACCGCCTGACAAAAATAGTAAACATTATCGAGAGACCTGGCTAACTTTAGCCCTACTGAATATCATAACATGTAATTTCTCAGTTTGATGGATTGGTTAGTTATTGATTAAAAAAAAACATGCTCTATTACAATAAAAGATATGTAGGTTACTTCAGAGTTCAATTCAATTCAGTTTATTTGTATAGCCCAATTTCAAATATTACAAATTTGTCTCAGAGTGCTTTACAATCTGTTCACATAGACATCCCTGCCCCAAAACCTCACATCGGACAAGAAAAAACTCCCAATCAACCATTTACGGGGGGAAAAGGGAAGAAACAGTGAAACTGGAGTTCAGTGGCGTTATTCCTTCCTTTTTAAAATATATATTCTTCAGCTGAGAGGGAGAATAGTCTTGATGCTACGTTAAGCTAACCACCTGCCAAGATGTCATTTGTAGCTACACTTGAGTTTCTGCACAGATTTGGTAAACAAGATATAAGCCTTAAAATCGCTGGTAAACAGCCGTGTTTACCTTCAGACGCAGCCAGGCTAGTCTCCAGTCTCTGTGCTTAGTTGAGCTCACAAGCTGCTGACTGTAGTTTCACATTTACATTACAGACATGAGTCACTAATCTCTTCTAATTCTGCCAGAAAATAATTAAATGTATTTCTTAAAATGTACAAATGTACACCAAGCAACAGCTGATTAGCCTTAGCATACAGACTGAGAACAGGGGGAACAGCGAGGCTGGCTCTGTAACTTCAGTCGTTTCTCTGGCACCAAACGCCACATAAAGCCAAAACAATGTAATGTTTACACAGTTTAAGCACGGATTAAATAAACAAGACATAATGAAACATGTTAATTAACTTTAGAAGTGCAGGTAGGAGTGCACAGCTAGCTTGCCGTTTTAACAAAATCCATCCGTTTCCTGCCTAATGCTAAGCACAACATCTCCGGCTTCGTATTTAGTGTACAGACACAAGTGATATCAATTATCTCATTTAACACAGCAAGAAAACGATTAAGATATTTCACCAAAAATCATTTAAAAGCCCAAATGGGACACTAAAATGTCGAGAATGAGCGAATGTGTAATAACAGACACTGATAGCAGTTAGGAAATTGGCTGTTGCTGCTGAAGCACCCGACCAGAAAGCAGAATATAGATACGCAGGGGAAAGTAGGTCAGCCAAGCAATATCCGAACTGCAAAATAAAACACATATATAGTTTCCCACCGACCTGTAGAGGGACGACAGAGGCCTCTTGGAGCCCATCTTAGGCCTGTATGGCTTGGGCTCTCCTGCCATGTTGATATCTGAAAACAAAATGACAGTCGATGTCATGACATGAGACAGTAGCGCCCTATAATACACATAAATCATTTTAAATATAGGTTAATAAATACAAAAATAGAGAGAGAATGAAATCCTGTGTAAAATAAGGGGGTAGAATTAATGTTTTTAACACGTATTAACATGCATTGCTTTGCACATTGTGTATTTTCATGTGTCGTCATAAATGTAAAATGTAATAATGTTAAACATGTATGTTAACGATATCAATGATACTAATGTTGAAATTAGGTTAGCAAGTTACCGCTTGTGAAATGCTTACAGGGTACAAGGACATGTCAACGTGTTCATTATACCAAATCCCCAAAATGCGAAAAGGGCCCGAGCATGAATGTGCATGATCCTATTGTTTAGAGATTAGTATTCTACTATGCATTCACATTTCTGGAGGGGCTTTGGGAACAAAAATAGGCACATTATTCCAATCTGCTGCATGGTCTGCAGTGATGAGCCTTTTTCCCTTTTATCTGACATGAAAAAAAAGATTTATTATATTGATAGATAAAGATAATCTGTGCCAGATTAATCTCTAATAAAAATACTGTATGTGTTAGCTGTACCATTTTGTGTCCTATATCTATATGTTTGAACTGAATACCAGGGATATCAGTCTACAATCAAATCTCTATCTTATCTTTTCAGACACGAATAACAATTTTGTTTAGAGCTTGACCGCTACACAATATCCAATGTTTACGACACCATTATTCATTTTGAAGTGAAATAATCAGTATCCAATCTTTGAGAGACAAGGAACATCGTTCATTAGAGGCAAAGAGATAAAGATTAGAGCGTCGCTGACAATCCTTCGAGGGCCGATTCCGTCTAAATCACTTTCTCAGAAACATCGGACAGACTTAATTCTCACTTTCTTCTAAATGTCCCCTCTCTGGCAACCTCTTACATTTTATTTCCAAAATCTTGGAGAGAAAGATTTCATTTGGTCCTCCCTCAACTCAAAGCAGAATCTTTGCATTGCAGCCCTGCAGAGTCAATGTTGTGAGACTGTGCCTCATAAACAATTTACGACGTGACATCATCTCTTTATAACTGTTATCTTAACGTATTCCTGTAATCAAAAGACTGAATCTGTCTGTCTCTTGTCTAATTCTGATTTTACCATCTGGAGCTTAGTATTAAGCATGCAGATTAGTTCATTAATAATTCAAATTTACAAATTTATAGATTGTTTTATTGAAAGTATTTGTTAGTTGAAGCCCTGAAGCTGGCAGAGGGTTATGCCTGTCGGGCTCCGTGTGACAAGATTAACCAGGTGAATAAAAAATATAAAGCATTGATTCACTTCAGCAGTGATTTAACTTCAGTCACTGAAGCTTTCAGAAACACAAAGTTTCGAAACTTTTGAAGGGTTTGAAGTGCCTTGAGACAACCGAGACATCGATTGTGTAAATAAGGACTGCAAGTGACAATTTTGTTAAAAAATAAATACGAATAAAAGTCCCTTGGTAAAAAAATGACAAAACAATGAAATCCCCTTCAAATGCATTGGCAGACTACCGTGACTCCTCACATGGCAAGTCGCGATTGACAGACCCTTCAAGCTGCCAAACTTAGCTCAGTCAGCCTCGAGTGCCACAAGGTCATACACAAAAAACACAAATATCAAACGCTTACCGCGTGCACAAAAAGAGGCACACACACCGACAGAGCCTCGTCTGACTTACCCATGACAGCTTCAGAAAAGTTGCACAGATAAAACTCAGCTTTGCATCAACCGCATTGGGGATCATACATCAGCAACTTTCATGACAGGAGCTGAAGGCGAGCCAGCTCGCAGAGAGTGTCACACACACACACACACACACACACACACACACACACACACACACACACGATTAACCATCGTGCTATGTTTGGAGCCCAGACTTTCCCTTCCTCTCTCGTTCTCTTTATTCCCTCCTCTCTCTCCCTAATGGACTAATGAATCTGGGATGTATCAGCCGCTCTCCGGTGCACGGGAACGTCTGTATCATTATCATTAGGCTCCAGGAAGACATGAGGAATGGTTCACATCGTTAAGTGTGCTCTCCTTTCTCTGGTCCCCTGCTGGTGTCGTTAGAGAGAGAGCGAAGTGCAGAAAAGCACTCTCTAAACGAACACCGCCAACCCTGCACACCCACGACCGACACACACTGAGCCTCTGATTGATGACAGTCATTATATTAATCATATACAAAAATGAAACAAATGTATGTGAGCTTGTGTGTGACTGACGGACTTGATTTTATGTGTATCTATTCAAATGTTGAGGCTGGAGATGGAGGAGATAGAGGCCGTGTTGCTAAGCAATAGCCAGTGAGGACTGGATTACTGTAAACTGTATGCAGCATTACATGGAGGTGGAAAATAAAAGTTGCTTTCTGCAGAAGCCATTATGAGTCAGTCGGACGCTGCACTAGGGCGACAGAGACAAATTAAAAAAGTACTCAGACGCTGAAAAAAACACCAATCTTTGCAACCTGTCGACTCGGGAGGCTTTTAATGTAAAAAAGGAACAGAAGGTATCATTGTGACTCATTGGTTTGTGGATTACAGTTAACTCAAATTAACTGAAAAAACACTATGAAAGGGACAAATCCTCAGAGTGGGTTTATGTATAGAATAACTTAGTATCAAAATAATTATCAGTGGAAAGTTTCATGTTAGATAAAGAAAATAAAAAACAACACAAAAAAAAAAAAAAGTATAAACCTTAAATCTTCAGTCCTGGTCCCAGTGACACATGTTTACTGGTGGTGATGGCGAGTGCATTTTAATGCCACAGGACCGATGCCAATGGCCCTCTGAATGAAATGCGTATGGACCACTGGGAATGGAAACAAGGCTCCTCCGTCATTCGATCGAGTCTTTTAGTACATTTAGGAGTCTTTAGGGCGGGCTCACTGTGATTGACAGGTCGTCGGCTCTACGTTACTGCTCCTAATTTAAAATCTCGTCACTCGGTTGCAAAAAAACAACAACGGCTGTGTGCCAAGATGGCGACGGCTAAATTGGCAAACTCGAGGCTTCATGACGGCAGTCCACAAATCAATGGGTGACCTCACGACGACCACGTCCACTTCTTATGTATTAGGCTATGCTTCATAAGTATATTCCACATCTTAAAGCTGCATTACTTGATCTTTTTTGGCTCCTGAAAGCAAGTAAACCTTTCAGAAGAAAGGTTACAAAGTGCTTCACAGTCACAGAAAAAGACAATAAAAAGCACTTCAATTAATAAATATTGAAATGAAGCCAAAGAAAAATCGTTTTTTGGACCAAGAAAGCGTCAACAGAAATCCTTTGAGAATATATTGGTCCATGGATGAGAGTTTGTGTTTGCCTTATTATGTTACAGATTTTCACAGTAAGAATTTTAGTTTGCAAAATACACACTGAAAGGTCAGAGAGGTCAAAGGGGTGTTTTCATACCGCCTCCCCTCGTCTTGTACAAGATAAAAGTCATAAATTGTGGGTTTTACCAGATTGGCTTTTAATTGAGCGTCTTCTTTGGCAAAGATGAGGCCGAGTTCAGGAACAGCAACTGAATCCTTTAAGAATACAATCAGCCCCACCTCAGGGCACCTCTGACTCCATTTAGTTTCATTCATATTAATCAAACAGTGCTAAATTCCTTTTGAGTATCTTTTTTTCTGTAATAAAGAACCCCTTCGGCTCAGCTTGCCCTGGAGCTCTTTATCTCTGGAGACGTGGACGAGTCATTATAACCGGACAGGCGTAGACAGCACTTTGAGTTCCTCCACAGGGATGAGCTTAGTTAAAAAAGGAAGACGCAGCAACATAACCGTTTAGCCCTTGTGCAGCTGAACTATAGGGTATTAGCACTTGACTGGGTTTATTCAAAAGGGTAAAAATACATTTCAAGAGACTGGGCCGAGCGACTTTTAACTTTAGTAATAGGGATAGAAGTTGGGAAGGCAGTGGTCGTCCATGTTAAACTATAGTCGACTCTCTGTCCAATTAAGAAAAGGTAAGCGAGGTGGTGCTACTGCCCGAGAAACCCAAGACAGAATACATTACCCTCCTGCACTAATACTAAAACACAATCTTTGGCAGGCAGAGCATCGTTCCTGGCACAGAACAATCTCCGTAGACGCTGTTACACGGGAGCAGGTGAGCAGTATTTGATTAAGAGATTGCCCAGGCACCTGTGTGAATACAAATGAGCCACTAAGAGACATCCTGCATGACAGCGGCAGCAGATTCAATCTAGGCTGCGTTTTCGTGGCCCGTAAATCTGACAGGGAGGACTTGAACAATCTCTTAGCTCAGCTCAAGGGCAAAGGCAGTTTGGGCTTTTCATTACACCTGAGAGAGTGTTTCCTCAAGCAGAGCAGGGTGAGTGACAGGGTGAGGATGGACACACTGCGAGTGTATGTCTGGGCACACACACACACACACACACACACACACACACACACACACACACACACACAGTGTCCGTGCATTAACGTGTGTATGTGGACGGAATGACCTTCTGTTCACATGGTCTTAAAATATTGTTCTTACTGGTCCGAATGCCAGTGAAGATTGGATTTCAATTCGGGTAAATTACAGTGTATTTGCAGACGCAATTAATATTGTCTGGATTAACATTTAATTTGGTTTCACAAAGATGGATTCAACGATGACAGAGAAAACTAAGAATCATATTTCAGATAAATGTCTAAATGTATTCCTTGTACTGTTTAGTCCTCGACTATTTTAGCTAATGTGCAATGAATTTGAAGTAAATGAAGATCATTTTTAAAAACTAAAAACAGCCACGCTCAGTGTCTGTGTGTTACAGCTTTATTCTCTGTATTGTGCAGTAACATATAAGCTCCAAAAGACAAATGGAGATCCCTAAATATGGTTCACGATAAAAATCCTTGGTGAGTTTGCACAATGCTGTTAGAACAAAGTAACAGAGCAGAGAGGAGTGGATCAGAAAGAAGGCCACTTATTACTAAAACATGACTAGAAAAAAAGACAAGTACAATAGTCATTAGCAAAACACAAATAATGTTTTATTCTGTTTTAATTTTACCATGAATGACACAGTTGTCAGTCGTTGTGTCAGTTCAAAAGATAAAGTTGCCGTTTGTCATAGATTTGTAATGTTTAGTAAAGCGTGAACTCAATCAGTGAACTTCATCTCTCGTCTCTAAAACCACAAGCACAGCCGTCACCTCGGTGGCTGGCTAAGTCGCTTTGAGCCATTTCCAAGCACAAATGTAACGTTATCTGGCCTGATATCTTTTATCCAGCGACTCTTTTTAAAATCAGCTGGGAAGCAAATGAACGAGCAAAAAACGTTCATTTGTACGACACACAGGAAAATATCTTTTAAATTGACAACCATCTTGTATGTAATTCGGGGCGCAATTCAGTCGCTATCGACTACCGTACATATTTTTCCCGGAAAAAAAGTCCTCAGTTGAGGTAAAAAAGCCTATTTCCACCACTTGAAGAATTATGACATCTTTAAATTCGCAACACAATTCCATGGTTAATAACTTGTAAGAATGTTATAACAGAAATCTAAAACACTTTATTTAGGCATCAAACTGAGATATCGTAGGTTAAAGTTCTCACTGATAAACTGCAGATATGGTTGAGCTACATGCACCGATGGAGAGTGTGTTACATCCCAACCGATTCCACCAATCAGGATGAAGATCTGGAAGCTGAAACCAGTTTGTGTTGGAAGGCGACGTAATGAATCAATTGCCATCCTTCCTTAATTAATTCCTTGCACTTTGCTCTTTTGGCAGCCCATACATTTGGCAGCCAGTCCCTGAGCTCCTGAGGATCTAATTCAATTATTTTCATTAGCCCCGCTGAGCTCGGGTCCATTTTGGAGAGCCAGACGTACATCTTTGTGTTGACGGTTGCTCAATAAATCGCACTGGGAATACAAGCATTAGTGTGAATGTCATCCAGCGCAGCAGTAGAGAGGTGAAATGTGTTCACGCCTGTGGTTCATCTCAACTTCGCCACGTGTTGATTTTTGCATTAAATCATGATGCGTATGTAGCCATAGCCATAGATAAAGATAATTTAGTCTTCCATCTCTCCTGAGCGGTAATACACTGTTCCTCCTTGTCCTGTCTTTATGATGTAACTGTGTGTCTCTTAAGTGTAACGCTTCGGTGATTAATCATTGATTAATCGTTTAGTTGACCAACATAAAATGAATACACACACAAGAGGAATCACAACAGGTTTCACTGATTAGAAAAATAAGACAAAACATGTTCCTGATACTCAAAATTATGTTTATCAGATGCTCCTCCAATCTTGGCTTGTTTTTCCTGTTGTTGTTTTAAGTGTCAGACCATTTAAAAAGTATTCAAATGAAATAAGTGCAAAAAAAAAACTTTCATTGGTTGAGCTGGTCACACAATACATTGTTTTACTTTAAGTGATCATAAGCCATTAAAAAAGGTTGGGAATTACTGATTTAGCCATTTCTTAATGTCAATGTGTGAGACACTCAGAGTTCAGCTTATCTAATGTTCAGGAGTCGTATGTGATGGAAAATTGGACTTGAGAAAGTTGATAAACAATCACCGTTGGAAATATCAAGGTATGCTTTCCCTGTTTTCTCACAGTTTATTCATCAAATGATTGATTCATTAATTGTGGAAAATAATAAGCCTTGAGTCCAGGGAGCCATGTTGTCACGCTACAGTAGGAAGAGCACAGGAGTAAACAATATACATGAATGATGGCTGCATTAGCTTTAGGGTGCTGATCGAGTGGAGCAGGAATGAGCCCTAAAACCTGGAGATGACTCAGCACTTCCGGTACCCTCGTCTCTCAGGCGATGGCTTTAGCTGCCTGAAATATGGTCTGTGGTTGTGGACATTTTTACTTTTTATTCTATGGTATAAAACACATCAGTAAATATGCCTCCCGTAAATGTTGAAGTCTTAAAAAAGGCAGTGTGACTAAATGAGACCACTAAACCTTCAACCCGACTGGTCTTCACAGCCTTGTTGTGTATACTCACGCTCATGTGACCGCGGTGTCGTTCATCTTTAGCCTAATGTTAACTTTTTCTTCTGCGGATTGCATTCACGCTTAAAAAAACAAAACATTCATAAACTGTATTTTCAGTCATGACGATTAACTTGTTGAACAAAACGTTTCAGTATCATAAACATTTTTTTTGCCACAGAATTTATTTCGATACAAAAATTCCATAAGAACCAGCCGGGTGACGCTAACTTCCGGGGTTGGTCTACAAAAACAAGTCGTCCCTGCAGAACTGTGTGTGCGTGCTCCCTCACTGCCACGGCGTTCACTGTATTATTTTCTGTCAAAATGACTGCTGTGAATAAGGCCTCTTGATAAATAATAAATAAAATAGATAAATGTCGCAGCCCTGACTTTATGTATCTAAATAAACAATGATAAAAAGGTTACCTGCAAAACACACGGGTTGCATAAATGTATTCTGATTATGAATCAGTAAATCCAGCTGTTAATTTCCGAGGTATAAATTATTAATTTAACAACAGATCTGGCAACAGTGCAAAAATGGATCTCCATCACTCCTATGTGCACATGTGTACAGCTCACCTGGAGCTGCCAGGTGCAACCAACCACTGCAGCTCCAGGGCTTTGCTCAAAGGCACTTCTGCATTGAACACACACTGTGAACATCACAACACCACCACAATATTTTAGTCTGCAGTAATCAAATTGATTAAAAATGAATGTAATGCGACTTATGCAGCAATCCCCTGCCTGTGATCACATTTCTGAGATTTTTTTTTTTTATTTTACAAAATTCCTGCAAAAATAAGCACAACTGGACGAAAACAATTCAGAATTATCTGAATTGATAAAAAAAGATTGACTTATTAGCCTTGGCATTGTTTATCCAGCTTGATTAGCATCAGTCCCATAATTAAATCCAAGTAATTATTAAAGCTACAATGCAATATTTAACGGTGCATTTTAACATAAAATAAGATGTACACAAAAATGCTGACGCATACTGAGCAACATAAAGGCGGAGATGGATATTTCAAATCATGAAAACAATGCTAAGAAGCCTGCACAGAGTTGCTGTATTTTTTATCAATGTATAATTATCAGCAGGGAATGAACAGTGGTGGAAGAAGTACTCTGATCTCTTGAAGTAAAATACCACGATGAAAAAGAGGATCTTTAACAAGTGGAAGTGCTTCAAAATCGTACACAAGTAAAAGGGTACAAAAAGCAAGTTACTAATAAGACACAAGAGCTCCACCCAACGTTTTACCTTTATCATTTGTATAATGTTCTTGCTTCATTAACATAATACCTATTTCATTAATTGATCATTTTGAATGAATGACACCTAACGTTATACATGTCAGATATTCTGAATGTAGAAACGACAGTACATATAATGGAAACACTCAAGTAAACTACAAGTAGTATTTCAAATTGATACACTATTTCAACATTAACTTCAGCGACATTTAATGAAAACTCCTTCGTCGCGAGGGTTGACGCCTCATACTCACATCTCAGGTTGCGACGCCTGCCTTTGTACATGGCCATGTCGACGCGGAGGGACACGGGCGACGGCTCTGCTGCGGTCAGTGGACTTCGGCTTCCTCCGCTCTCCCTAAAACAAGCCAGACTGCGCGAGCACCTCCAGCTCCAGACTCACAGCCGAGCCGCTTCGGACCAAACCATTTGTCGAACTATTCCAGGGGGAGCTCTTGCCTCAACATACTCATCTCTCTCCTCCAAAGAGAGGAGTTGAATTAATAATCGCGTTTATTGTGGGTCTCTGTGAAGCGGTGATTGAGGAGAGGACATTAGAGCACATTTGATGTCATACTTTATGGGTGTGATCTATTCAGACTATTTTAAGACCCCCTCTCCCCTTAAATGCGAAATGTATGCGATTGGAAAGAAGTAGTTTAAAGTGAAGGAAGAGAATAAGGAAACATATCATGAAACTACTCGACTCTACAATATGGCCAGGATATTAGCCAAAAATCCCCAACAAATAAGGCACTCACCAACCCACTCACAACAAAATCATTTAAAAAAGGTCTCGGGAAATATAGTTTTAATTGGATTAATTTGTTCAGCGATCCATCAATTTAGTTGGAATTACAGAAACATACTGGCCTTAGAGTACTCAAGCATATTGGGTGTAACATACTGGAATCAGCCTGTAAAATACCCATCACGTGTAGGTGGCTCTAACAATTACTTTTGTTATCAATTAATCCACCTTCTCAATTCATTGTTTGGTCTCCTAAATGTCCACTAGTGGAAAAGGCTATCACAAGTTACCATGATGGAAACATCTTCAAATGCAAAAGGTCTTGTTTTACATTATCACGTAAGCACAAATGTTCATTATTCGTTTATATATATATATATATATATATATATATATATATATATATATATATATATATATATATATATATATATATATATATATATATATATATATATATATATATTCAATATTTATCCTTCAGCACTCCATAACTTCAGAGGAAAATATCTGTCTCTTTAGCTGCTAAATGTTCCAATCACCAGCTTGTCATTAACTTGGTGCAGTGAGGGTAGTGAAAGTTGAGTTATAATTACATTATTACAATGACTCATTTGGACCCATTGTTAATAGGAAATATTAGCTAGTGCACCAACACAGTTGTGATTATTGAATGAGTCCACTGGACACATATTTGTATGTGTATAATATGCATGTGCACATCCATATTATACACTTACACACACTTGTTACAACTAAATACATGTCAATGCATACCTAATCATGTATAATACATAGATGCATATTCATATGCTCACAGTCACTATCTTGTTTTTATCCAGGGTATGTCTTTATTCAGATGTAAAGCAGGTGACATGGGCTAAAAGTATTGACATCTTTTGTATTTATTTATTTGACCACACACAATGTTTATCTGTATTGTGTTCAATTATTTAAATTGTTTTCTTTTTCTTTATTGCCTCGATATACAAACAGAGTAAAGTGAACAAAAAAATACATTTAAAAAAAGATGGAGTTTCTCTCTCTCTCTCTTAAATGTACTTTTAAGTGGATTGTCAGTGGACCTAAGAGACAGACTGAAGACGCGGAGCATCTGGGGCTCTGCCTCCCGATTCCCCAGCTGTTGCCTGCTGTAGATGAAGCCTTGTAATTGTAATATCTAATTACACTGACAAGGGGTTTGCAGCTGTCCCACGCTGAGCCTGATGTCTTAATGGTCGCCCCGCTTCTTTGTTCTCGCTAAGAAAAGACCATAAACTAAAAGCTGATGAAAGATGGAGGCCGAGTGTGACGGATTCACGGCTCGAGAACAGACGCTTCAATCAAAACGACCAATGTCCTCACTTTGACTTCTTTGGAGAAATAAAAAAAAAAAAAATCCTTTCGGTTTCTATGATGTGGGTATTTAAAAAACAATGTACTTATTCAACAAAGTTATCCCAAGATACTGTTGAAACACTTTTAATCACCATTAGTGGCAGCGGCAACGTAATCATTGTTATATTAATACAAAATACTCCATGTGTCAACAGTTTCCAAGCTGCGTTATATTACTATGGAAACAGCAAAGACAACCACTAAAAAGCTCTTTTCATGTCCTAAAATAATTCATGCATGTAACAATGTGGTTGTATATTCTGCACAGGATGCAGCAGGTGAGCCCTGCATTAGTTTGACTACTGCGGAAAGGGAAGAATTTTGGATGCTGAGGGGATAAATAATAAGACGTCCTCGTTTGGTGGCGTTGCCCTCACATATATTCTTTCAGCACCATCTAGTGTTCATGCAGGCAGAAAGCCATCGATGCCTGAAACAACTGTCTGGTACACAGACGCATGAATCCATATTTAAACATGCCAACTTTTAGATTAGAATATATTGTTTATTATTCAATAATCAAGTTAGCATTAACAATTCAACAGGTTCCATCTTTGTATCATACCTAAAAGGAACTGTGTGTAGATTCAGGGGAATTTATTGGTGGAAATGGAAGATAATGTTCATAACTATTTCTTCATTAGTGTATAATCACCTGAATATAAGAATAGTTATGTTCTTCTTCATATCTACGTAGGGGGCGTGTCCACTTCAGAGTTCAGCATGTTGAACCACCATGTGACTACGGTAGCCCAGTAAGGACAAACCAAACTCTGATTTTAGAGAGAGGGTTTTCGTGTTTGTACATAACCTGAAGGCCAACGCTTGAAAAGGAAGTGTTGAGTGAAGCGGTGTTCAATCTGCAACCTCACCACTAGATGTAATTAAATCACTGCTCCTTTAATGTCTGCATTGCTTTTATATTTTTACTACTCCAACATTGATTGTTTGAATCTCACTGTCCTCCCTTATCATACAGTTTACTTATATATTTTGTTTATAAAATCAAGTGAATTACAACAGACATTTTAAACAGACCTGTAGACGATTCACTATAATGAACAGAAGCTAAAAAAGAAATTAAAAATTAAAAAGTTTAATTCTTCTATTTTTAAGTTTTACCACATTTATTCTAATAATTCCTTACACGCAGATCCGCTTCATGCAACCTACCGTTCCTGAACGCTAAAAGCCACCAGAATACCTTGAGTTTGTTCTGGTGTTTTTCCCCCACAGAGAGGCGCTCAAAGACCACCAGAAACAGTCGCACGCACAAGCTCTCCCACACTTTGAAACAGAGATTTAATGACCACACCAAGCTCAGATTATAAATAATGAACCTGTGCGCATTGATACATCTATGTCTAGATTATAGCAACAAAAGCAGAAAGCAGAATTGCTGATGTGGTAGAACCAGAATGACACCCTCCCCTGCACTCTTCATCACCAGCTGACATCTTCATCAGGATCTAAGTAGCTGCTGTCTGAGGCCAACCAGCTGTCTGGTTGACTGCCACTTTTATTTTCATGAACTACATCAAGTCATTGTGTCGGCACTCCGGTCATGTTTGAAGGAATTAAATTGAGTAAAGCAATCGCTGGAGCTTCAGCATCTCGCGGCTATTAAAACTACTCGAGCGCGAGGCGTTGTAGTAACTCGAGCCGCATACTGTGTACTCAGGATATTGCAGGTTTGAAGCTGACCCCTCCTGTCACACGGCATACCCTCACACTTCTGTCTTTTCCCCGCGTGTGATTTCATAAAGAAGGAGACAATATAAATAATTCATATATTGTGCTTGCTGCGCCCTCCTCTTTGCAATATAGTTTCAAACCAATCAAATATAAAGTTCATGTTTAAAAGATGATGATGGAAGGGTTACGTTTCACAGGGGGCCGCAGAAGAAAAGGCAGAATAGAGGATTTCCAAAGCAGAGAGACACATTATTGTGGGCACCTTTAGTATACGTCTGACACCTGTGGTGCATTGCTAATATACAGAATGTATCGTGTGTGTGTGTGTGTGTGTGTGTGTGTGTGTGTGTGTGTCTACAGAGGCTCAATGTTTACAGGCTCACTCTGAAGTGCAGTCAGTGGAGCTGCACTACGCTCTGCAAAGGAATACTTCACTTGTATTGCGGTGTGCAGCCTTTGTGCACGAGACACATGTTCACTTGAGATCTCCTCAGCGAGACGCTCTCTCCTTTCTCTCAGGAAATGGTGTTTTTTATGAAATGCATAACCATGCTGGGGTTCGTCAGTGTGCATAACAATGAGAGGAGCTCCTTTAAGTGGATGCGATGATGCAGACAGGACAAGACAGACGAGACGTGGATTTGTTTTGACAGCCGGGTGAATGTTTCGGTTATGTGTCGACGTAAGGCACCAAGGTGTTTAGAAATGTGTCAATGTTTTTCTGTCAATAATCAGGTCCAAAAAAAGGAACATAATTGGTATCGATGGTCCTATCATAACCCAAATGTCTGGCCATCTTTTATAACGTAACATTTTATTTACAACAAAGTGAAGTTATGTCAATGATGGCTTAAAAATGACAAAGCATGCAAAGTGCAAAACAAAGGAGACAGTTTTCAGGATTATAAACTCATTAGATGAGAAGATACATAGGACTCCATGTGGTTAGCTTAGCATACGGACTGGAAACAGGTTTTTAAAATCGGTAAACCATTCTATCTAAAGCTCACGAATTAACAAATCTTTTTTATTTATTTCAAACTTAAACCTAAAAAACAAAGCAAGGAAAAAGTTAAAGCACATGACAGACAATGTATTAATTTGGCATTACATTGTTTAACATGCAAGCTGTTTCCCCATGCTGACAGTCTTTATGCTAAGCTAAGCTAATTGCATCCTGACTCGCTCCATCCAGACTTGAGTCTTGACAAAAAAAGTGTATATCATCAAAAAAATGAAATTATTCTTTTTAAGGATAGTTATCCTTAGCCTGTCAACTTTGCCTTCATTTGTGTCCTATTCTTCTAGTTTTATTTCCAATTGATTTCCTATTCCTACTTTAACAAACCAACAGTTCAACAAAATTATCTATATTTAAAGTCAACACACCTGTGATGTGTTTAATATTTCATCGAGCGGGAGAGTTGTGAGAGCAAAACCACGGCAAACACCGTCAGTGAAAGTTGCCTGTGAACGGAGATGGATGCTTATAACGACCGATCTGCTCCATCAGGTCTAATGTTACCAGGTTTCACTGAACAACGTCATGATTACAAAAAAGCATTGCCAAAACTACCTAGACAGCACCGTGCTTGTCCCAGACCAGTCCTTTAGTTTCACTGAAGGAGCGTCAGTGAGAGTATTTCTCCAAAAATACAATAATGGTTGAGACACTGCTGTGAACACCTTCCACTTTTACCACTCCCACATGTCATCTAACTGCCCAGAAATGCATGAAAACGTCTGAACAAACACAGGGTGGAATATCAGACGTGACCCCAGAGTGCTCTTATTCATTTTTAATGAGCGAGCAGGGCTCGGGGAGGAGGCTGGGACTTAATCAATAAGTAATATAAGGAATATTTACAGGTATCCACTCGTCGCCTGTGGTCCCCGCCGGGATGGGAATGTTACTTCCTTGTTGTTGTCTGACGGACGCTGTACTTTCGAGCTCAACCCCAGAAAATGTTTTCTGGATCTTAGCATCTTCACACCAGTTGTACCTCTTCATTTCAAAATTATGTTCACAGCTTTGTAGATAACATTTAAGCTCACCTTCAAAATGAATCAGAACATTTGTACGTAGACACCGTGAATGAGATATGGCCACTCGAGATCTTCAGGCAATATTGATTTGAAAAAATACTTTGAAATAACGTGTCAGACGGTTTCAAACTTTTTTATATGCACTTGTTTTTATGAAAGTATCTTTGGTTATTGGTATTGACCCCTACTTTTATGGATTTATTCCCTATAATTCTTACGCATGTGATCTACAGTGCTTTCTTTTGTAAGAAGCAAGGTTTTATAAAATGATTATGTAACGTTGTTTTGAATAGAACATCCGTGAGGATAAAATATATAAAAGGTTTTTACTTTTCAATCACTTTTACCATGACATACAAGTCACATTTTGAAAATGTTGTTATTAAATAACATTAAAATAAATGTTAGAATGTAAAAAATACATATATATATATATATATATATATATATATATATATATATATATATATATATATTTTCTGCTCAAAACGGCTCCAACGATAAACATGAAAAAATATATATATTTTATAAATATGTGCCACAGTATCCCTTAAAAGTGCAAATGAATATATGCATGTTTTAAAAATGATGATAAAATGCCGGTGGGCAATAATGTAATTTTGGAAATCCAAGTTAGGATCCATAGAAAATACAACCAGCTTCAATGTGGAACAGCACCATGTCACAGTGGAGTTCTCTCTTACGTAAAACACACACACAGACATTATATATATAAATATATTCATTTCGATTAATTGATTAACATTACCTAGGGACTGCCCGGCGAGGACCCTGGTGTTCTCCCGGGCCACGGCCACCCTGGCGTTCCTCTCGCTGACGTACTGAACGAAGGCGAAGCCCTTGTGCACCGAGCAGCCCACGATCTTGCCGTATTTGGCAAAGATGGTCTCGATGTCGCCCTTGGTTACCACGGCCGTGTTGAGGTTGCCGATGAAGACGCGGGAGTTGAGTGAGCGCGGGTCATTCTTGTTGGTCACGTTGCTGGTCTGGGTCTTCCCAGTCATCCTAGTCCTGCAGCACTGCCTGCTGGGAGACACATTGCACACTGCTCAGAAAGCCAGGAGGGTGAGAGTGTGGAGGTTGCTCACAGAAAGCCACACAGTGGGACGTGAACACCAGACTGAGCCGAGAGCGTAGTGTGGATACTAGCAGCTTTCTACGGGATGAGAAAACAACATCTTTGTTTTTATGAACAACATCTTTGTTTGTATGAATCCACCAAATAGTCTAAATATGCTCTAAAAGGCATTTTGGGATATGCGTCAAGATTTTCCCTCGACATGCTCGATCACATGGCCAAGGCTTGATTCATGAGACAGATTTTTGTTATTGGTTTCTAAGACAAAATTTAAACCCAGTGTGCTTTAAATCAGAGAATCGTATCAGGCTCACTTACATTTTAAATGATTCTGTGATCTTTTTTTCTTTTTTTCAGTTAATCATTTGATTCATAGAAAGTCAGACAACAGTGAAACGTGTCCGTCATAGTTTCCCAAAAAACAACCTGATATCTTCAATTAAGGCTGCAACCAATTGATCATTACATGTTTTAATTAATCTGTCAATTCTTTTTTGGAATAATCGCTCAGTCAATAAAGCAGAGTATGAGCTCTTCAAATGTCTTGTTTTGACTGACAAACTATCCGAAACCCAAAGATATTCAGTTAACTCTCCTATGAAATAGAGAAAAAGCGGATAATTGGGTTTCGGGCATTTATCAAAAAAGTTTAAATCAAAATAATGTACTGTATATTAATCTACATATTAACTATTTAAAAAGTTAACCATTGATAATTTTCTATTCAGTTGTCTCCATCTCTTCTCTACATCCTAAATCAATATCCAAACTTGGAGGTGAAGACTGAAAGCATTCTGCAGGAGGCGAGAGGAACGCTGACATTTAAAAAGCTGCGTTTAAAAAGTGTGAGTTCTTTTACATTACATCACATGTCATTTAGCAGACGCTTTTATCCAAAGCGAATTACAATAAGTGCATCAACCTAGAGTACAAACTAAGAACAACAAGAATACAGAAAGTAAAATTTCCTCAACATAGTCAAACTACAAAAGTACCACAATAAGAGCTGTTTAAGTGCCACCAAATCTGTGCTTTAATTCAGATATAGTCGGAAAAGGTGCGTTTTCAGTTTCCGGCGGAAGCTGTAGACTTTCTGCCGTCCTGATGTCAGTGGGGAGCTCGTTCCAGTCACAGTATTTCAGAACTCTGTGTTCTCATGTTCGAAAAATAGCTCCAAGCCACAAGAGTCTTCACTCGCCGTTCTTTTAAGTTCCCTCCACATGCAATAAACTCCTTTGTAAAGTGTGAGAAGGACAAGGACCGCCTAAATGCCGTTGTGCTTCGAGATGATTGGAGCTGAGGAAACAGACGCGTGTTTCCTGTTGGAGAGCCAGGTGGGCCGAGAAGCTCGAGGAACGATCCGCTTTGTTCGCCGAGTTCACCGAGACGCCCTCAGGCCGGCGCTCCGATGAGCCCCTCAGGTGCACAAAGCGAGTCCTTCATTCTGTCGAGCTACGGGTCTCATTTAGTGTGAAAAGCGAAAAAAAAAGAAAGAAAGTGCTGCAACTTGTCGTGCGATATTATTCAAACGGTTGTATGAGGAAAGGTAGTCGCTCGTCACGTGTTAGATGTAAGTGAGACATTCCTCATTCATGTGCAATATGAATCCAATTTATCTACCATGCAATTTAAATATTATCGACAACCATTCAGTCGGACTATGAAATATTTTAGTTATTGTTGTTTTTTTCACTGTTTTTGGTGATTTATTATACCATTACTGTGTGATTAAATATTTATTATACTTGATTTGATTCAGCTTTTTGTTTCTATGTCTCCTGTTTGTTTGCACTATCCACTATGCTGCATTTTAATTGTAAAATTATGCAACATTTAAAATTAAAAATTAATAAGCAAAGACTCAAGAAAAGTGAGTCATCCTGAATGATTCTATCAGATTTATAGATACAATACGGCTACTTATTGATGTATCAATATTAATAATATCATAACATCATATATAATAAAATATCAGGCACAGGAGACATTTAACTGCAGAACGAGTACTTCTACTTTTACTGAAACTTTAAGCATATTTTGCTGATTGAGTCAGGATTTTTTAAACCAAGACTTTAACATTGTTCTCTTGCTATTTTACTTAAATAAATCATCAGAATACTTCTTTCACAATTAATTGTATTACCACACACAGCGACAGCCTCTTTACTGTCAAATAGAAACCAGGTCAGCGGAGAGAAAATAAAATCATTGAGCTGGACGCAAACTAATTGCAACCTCCCTGAAGGCTTCGCTGTTTGTTCCCATAATGCCACAGCCGTCCTCTGGGGGAATCAGGGAGTGTCGCCATGGCAATACATTTAGCACATCCACTCACAGATGACGGAAGTACCTCTCAGGTTGTTGCTTCTTTGGGTTCCCTGTTGGCGGAGATATATGAGTGTGTATACCTCCACAAAATGAGGCTTTTAGACCCGGATTCAGCCGTGCACACATTATTATCTCAGGAGAAGCTCAGCGGGGAGCACTGTCACCTCAAAGGAAAAGATTAAATCAAATTAAACCGTGTATGTTATTATTATTATATTTCGATGAATAGAACAAGACTTTTTTATTTACTTTTTCTAATTCTAGGTTACAATTTAGGAGTATTCTGCTTTTTTGTGGTTTTGTGAGATTGGAGGTTTTACTCGTGCTACTCAGAGAATTGAGCTCCAGTCCAATTCCCCACAGTTCAGCCTGTGGCTATATCAAAAGCTTATCACATTTGAGTTGTATACTAGTTTTTTTGTTTTACAACATAAAGAACAAACCTGGAACAGTTGTTGACAGTTTCCAATAAATTTTCCGATTATTTAGCAATTGTTTAATTGACAAATCCTATCGTGTCTGCTTTAATCTGATCATAAGACATGCAGCTCAGGTGAAGAGCAGACTCTACTTGGGAATGTATGAATCTGTGAAATGGGCCTGAATACAAATGAGTGTGTGTAAAGGATGGAGAGATGTAATGATATGAACAGGTATTTCTCTAAAAAATATATCTCACACATCCTGAGACTCTCAAATACACAAACACATACACACCAATATCCCCGCAGTCAGGCACGCTGCTTCCCATCCTACGTGTTCGCTTCCCTCCCTAACCCACACGTGGTACTCCCTAAATCTCCCTTTCCTCCTCGCAGAATAGAGGATAATTTAACACTGCGAGTCCCATTAGGTTGCGATGTCATCTGGAGTTAATTACCTTAAATATAAACTGAACAGGGGTCTTTTAAAAAAGCCCACATGTCAATCCAATCAAATCCCTTTCAGTCCTTCTCTACCTTTAAATAAACCTCACAGCTGTGGCTCCTAACCCAACCCGCTGAGTGAGTGATGGATGTGAGTTACACTGAATGGCCTCTTCTAAGGCAAATGCAAGGAGGTGAGGTCATTAGGCGGTTGATTAAGCAAGCAACAGCCCACCCTAATTTAATCGCATTAAGCTACAGGTTATAGTGCCGAAAGAATGCATTGGGATTAACAGTTAGAAAGACGAGCGAGGCAGAAGAAAGAAAGAAAAAAGTGATTTAATATCAGTTGAATGAGTTGAAAGTAGAGAAATGTGGCTGACACCTAGAGGTGACTCACTGGTCTGTGGGTGTAACAAAATCATGCAGATTTAAAAAGGGCCCCTGAGCATGTTAACAACCAGCAATTACACTAAATAATAACTCTAACACATTTATCTACAAGATTAACACTTAATGAACAGCACTGAATAGAATAATAAAACAATTGGGTATCATTTATTTCGAGTTTTAACACACAGCCGGTTAGCATTGCATAGCAGAGCAACGACATGGAAACATGTAGAGGGAAGCAGCTAGTAAACATGTTCATGATTTAGCTTTAGAGATTTAGAGGAGCCGAAGTTCAAACTTCCTCGTGGACGACCCGTTAGCTCGACCAATTGTAACAGTTTAGCTCCACACCTTCCTTCTTGTATTAGACCCCGTTTACACGATGGGAAAACGCATATATTTTCATGCGTTTTGGCCTTTCATTTACACAAAAACAGAGGTTTTATCACGGAAAACTCCGGCCAAAGTGGAGATTTCTGAAAATTCTGTTTTTGTGTTGGCGTGTGAACAAGGTCAAACAGAGTTTAAGGTTGTCAAACGTCACAGTATGCAACTAGAAATGCTTCACGTCATGTGAGCGTCCTATGGGACGTATGCGGACGGCGTATTTATGAGGGTTCATGTAAACAGAAACTTTTTTGAAAACGACCTTGTGACGTTATTTTTGAAAACGGAGGGGCAGAAATATTTGTTTCTGTAAATAAACGGCTATGTGTAAATGTGGCTTGAGTTGTTTTCATCCTGTCTCACTAACTATCCTGTCATTCCAGATCCTGCTTCCCATCTCGTCAGTCCAACTCCCTTCACCTGCCTCTGATCACCTCGTTAGTCCCTCATTACCTTCACCTGGTCCTCAAGCTCTTCTCACCTGCAGCCCCTCCCCTCATTAGTCCTTCACTATTTAGCTCCTTAACTTCCACATGTCGTCTGCCAGATTGTCTTGCGTTTCTCAGACTAAGCCCTCGAGCGTTCCACTGTGTGTTTGTTTATTCATTTTGTTCCTGACAATCAGTAAAGGATATTTATCAGCATTATCCGTCTCCTCAGTCGTGCATCTGGGTCCACCATAATCCCATCATGACACCAATGGGTTGGAGTTTTCCTCAAAATCTGTAAACTTGTCAAACTTCTATTACTTCCCCTGAAGCCATCTCCTAAATAAGTGAAGGCTGCAGCTGGAGAATTACAAGTACAGGCCATCGACATGCATCACCTGACCTTAACGCCTCAGACATCCTCCAGTATACAGCCTGTGATGACAATTTCCCTCAATTAAATGTTTTTTTTCAATTATAATGCTTTTTAAAATGTTAAGTCAGAGTTTTATATTTATAGCAACAAAAAAAACATTATTTTACAATATTCATGAGCCTCTAAGATCTTCAAAGCCTTTTAAGAAGAACATGCGGCACAACTTCTGGCAAACGCTGGTGGAAGTATTCCGAGCCAGAAAACACACTCACACAGAATTCAAATCGGCCTGATAGGCAAGACAGCCCGAAAGAGTGTTTCGGATTCATCCGGGCTCGCTTAACGCTCCAGAAATTAATGCTGAACAACATCTTCATGCATCAGTGAAGCCGTGAACGCGTCCCCGCTCATCACTGGCATGTGTTTGCACTCAACAACGTGTTGTTTGTCTGTTAAGAGTCTGTAAAGTTTCTTCTCACAGCGAAGCGAGCGCTCGACAGTGACGTTTTCTTTTCTAGGGCTTCCTACCGTATTCGCAGAGGTTCCAAGTTTAAGTATATCATGGCTCCTCTTTGGTCCCTTCACACCGACTGTGAGGGGCTTCAGAGACGGAATTCTCCGGAGATAAAAGCGAGCGAGGAACTGGTGAAAGTAATCAGTTTAGCACTTCCTCTCTCCCTGATCTCTCCCAGCTGACTCACGCTCCTGTCAGAGGAAGACGAGGACTCCTCTTTCGATATGACACTGTGCATACGGGATGTGAAGGATGCATTCAGGCCACACTCACTATAGCCGCTGCTCAAATGTTACATTGCAGCATTTTATCTTCCACGATTTGACACTGACGGGGTAGCAGCGAGCCTCAAATGTCACCAACAGAGGGAATACGAGTTCAGATACGTCCCTTTCTGCCTTATCGGGCTGAGGGGAAAGACATCTCTCGAACCAAGTCTCAACTTTTACTTCTTCCCTGGAAATAAAATATGTCTGCATAAGAGAATAAAGTTTGTGTCTATAATGCGGGTGCCTTTTTTATTCTTTTCCTCTTTTTCTTTTGAATGACAGCCGAATGCATTACAAGGGAATAAATGTGGGCTGAAATCGTTTTACATTTTTATACCGACTAAATGTATGAACTGTACGCTGCATTGCAGGTACGGGGTTATTTCCCCTCTTTCTGCTGTTATGTGAGAACATATGCAGCATAAAATGTGAGAATTTATGGAAATGGTACTGTGAATATCACAAAAGCTGAAACAAAAGTGCTAAAATAGCTCAATGACCGAGCCTCAGAGAGCCTTCACAGAGAGAATAATGATTGCAGCTGACTGCTAGAATTTAGTTTAATAGTCGGTTGTAGAAAAATAAATAACTTTCATTGTAATAAACAGAAAGACTAAATTATATGTAATAGTTAATCACAAAATATTAAAATTAACTAGTGGAGGGTCAAACTGCATCACGGCTAAACAGAAAACCAAAAAAAGCATTTTTGAGAATTACCTCAAATATTGCTGTGTATTAATGTACTTTCTTGCAACGTCTGCATGCTAATTTAAGCTAGAGGAGCACTTGAGCCGTTACCTGAAGCATTGGGAAACAGCCAGCTGACATGTAGCTCTGTCTGAAGGTGACTGCAGATGAAAAATAGCCTCTTGGCTAACTCTGGCACATTTACAGAAATGTTTTTATCAATGTGCACTGTCCCTTATTAAACCATTTTTTTTTTAAACATCCACCTGAGCAGCTCTCTAATTAACACTTTGTCCCATTTTGCCAAAATAAATGTAGTGTAAAATCAATAAGTTTTTGTTTTACTGGGACAGAGATAAGCTAGCCGCGATGTTTCCTCACGCCTTCAGATCTTTACGCTAAGCCAAGCGTCCTCTAGCAGTGGCTTCATGGTATGAGGGGCAGGTGTTAGGAGGGGTAGGTTTTAGGCATCAAGCCCCCCACCCGCGGCTGGACCCTGTTATGGGAATATTAACCAAACCTGACAGATTTCAAAGAGGTGGGGTCCCTTTTCAAAATATGACGGCACATCGGTTTGTAAATTGAATCTCTGCTAATGGAGGAAGGACTGGATGCTTCCTCATAAATATATGATTGTGAATAAAGTTAACATATGATTGTGAATAAGGTTAACAAAGGGTCCTTTAAAAGCGTTCATGAATATTTGTCTGCCAATCACGACACGGAGACATTTATATTGATGAGAGAAACTCAACACAATATTTACTTGCGATTTATATGTGATGTTTAGTGTCTTCAAAAATACAAAAAACATGTTTATATTTGTTGTAGTACATTTTATAATGATGCTGTTAAAATATTTTATTCAGAAGTATAAGTTTAACAAGAAAAACTAATATTTGTTGCTGTTTTCCAGAAGGATGTTGAGCAATGTGTGAAGTTATTTCTAACTCAACAAATATGTTTGTCTTGTGTGATATACCAACGACTTTTTTAGTTTATTTGTTTGCTTTCCCCTGTATTTTTTTATGTGTTCTTTTGTTTGATAAAAGAGAAAAGACATTCCTCCGGTCCGCCCCATGTCTTTAAGCTGTTACTGATTTTTACAAAACAGTCTAAATGTATAAACTACGCTTCTGCTGTTGTGCTTTCGACCATGTGAGGAAGAGTCAAAATGCTGCTGTGAATAACATAAACTCTGAAAGTAGTGCTAAAGCAACAAGGACAATGCCAAATATGCACAATATGCTAAACCACAAATATTAAATTAAAACGGAGAGTGAAAATAAGAGTGTAGAGAGTCAAATTGTATTATGACTCAATTAAATCTAATCACAGAACATAATGACTTTAACTCGGACACATATTCTATAAAAAATGTTTTTTTAGAGATGCTGCATAACAACGCGGCGCTGCCACCGATGTACTTTTTAATAACACTTTCTCACACTTGTTTATTTTTTTCCTGCTCCCTCTTGGCCATAAATTACTCAACTAATGCCCAAACAGCAGCAGATATTGCTGAATTATTCAAAGACCTCAATTAGCAATTAAGGGCTTAATGAATAGAGGTCTTGGCTGGGCCGTTCTGCTGCCAGCCCACGGCAGCCCAGAGGAATCTAATCTCTCCTTACGGACCTGTACAGTAAACACCAGCTAGCTGCGCCGGGCAGATAGAGAATATAGCTTGTTATTTCCCACATATAATGAGCCACTCGCTTTGCTGTTTTTGAGCTCTGTTTACATGGAATTCTTGCGGATCTTAACAAGGGCCGATGATTGTCACGCACTATTCTTATATTCTTACACCCCATTCATTACCTTCTGCACAATACCTGTCTGGAGCTGGAACTGAAGGAGAAAACCGCAACAAAAGGAGAGCGATACCGAAGCACAGAGTGAAAAAAAAGACGCTTTGCAATGCCAATCATCTTCAAGGAGCTTAGGCCTCAGACCAGAATATTAAAGACGGAAAGTACAGGCATACATCATGCGGCAGGTAGGTAGCGAATAAATGATCAGTGTGACTCTATTCTGTTATATTACTATTCTAGGAGTCATCTTCTATTCAGATATTTCCATACCTTTAATGAAGTGCAAGGCCATGCCGTATATGTGAAAACCCACAGGTATACATTCATACAGAACACCTGGAGAGAGAATACACTCCATGTTCCACCATCCCCCCACTTGGAAGTATGGAGGCTCACTGAAGCGGAGCGACTGAAGGTTGATGATCGCCTCCCGAAAATGAGTTGTACCATAATCTGATCCGAGCAACGTATAGCCTCGCCGAGCAATGACAGCAGGGAGATAAAAGCCTCATGTGACCTATACGGGGCGAGGGGATGAAGCCATATCTCTGGAAGACGTTTTATCTTGCATCTTACGATAATGGCAACGCTGCTTATCTCTGTAATCGGGGCATTTGTTCGTCCTTTCATTGCGTATCACAAAACCTGATCTCTGAGGTCAGTGTGCATAATTCGTGCGACTTAAAACAATTTGCACTGTCAGCTTTTGTAAACGGTAAAAAAAAAAAAAAGATACACAGATAAAGTTATTGGGCGACTTTGAAGGTAAATATGCCTTAGACTGATTCCACAAGGACATGTTGTTTTAGGGGAACATTTGAACCTTGTGTTTCTCACTCCCAGAAGCCTTTGCCAAATATTTTGCTTCAGAAATTCTCGGTTGCATCATTGTGTATCACGCCTTTGCCTCCTGAGCGCTCTCAAGATTGTATATTTTTAACTTCATTTGGAGACTTTCTTATCCTCACACTGAAGAAAAAAAGATAACTCCTACATCAATGTGTGTATTTGAAGAAAAGTGAGAGGAAAAGACTCCACCTGCAGTTGTTGCAGGGAAGTCCACAGCTCCACCCGAGGGCATGAGAACATATGCCATGCGTTCTCATATCTCTTGGCGCGGACATATTTCTCCATTTCTTTAATTCTCCTCTTGTGTGACTGCCATATATAGCTTTTCGCTCCACTAAGCTAAAGTAACTGGGTTACTGGAGCTGTGAGTAATTAGCTGTTTCTGCTTTATGGCACCATAAAGCTGTGCAGTGAGGCGTATAAAGCCGTTTTGATTTGCAGGTTGAATGGTTGAAAGTGAAAGTGGGCAAGAGGCTGCACATGTGTGGAGGATCATTCAAACAATCTGCAGGTGGCATCAAATGAATCAAATATACGCATGAAGGATGTGGCAAATGGATTTTCCTAACTGAAGGCTAAAATCTCTCAGAGCTGTTTATCATTTCATTCCAATGTTGGCTCTGGTCGCTATCGAACATTACGAGTAATAAAGTGTATAAGGCACACATTCTGTAAACACTTTGACACGTGAGTGAATAGAGGCTTTTGTATACTTTAATTAAAGGTCAACTCTAATGAAACTGTATTTTATTTCAGTGGATAAATATCATAAAGCCGATTGGTTCCCACTAATTCTTTACAAACAGCTTTACAAATGTTGGGGACTATTTTCAACTGTGGATTAATCCCTTTGTAAGTAAAAACAGCAACAGCATGCTGTACTTAAAATAAACTACAGTACCCATGGTTCATCTTAAAGAACATGTTTTTCAGCCTTTTATAATGTGGTTTACACAACCCACTTGCCAGAACAAAAAGTGTCATTACAGGTTTGTGTAAAGCACAACGTAGGTTGAATGTTTACGTTTCTTCAACAAAAGTAAATTTCACAAATGTCATATCAACATAAAACTATTTGATTAATGTTTAACAAAGATCAACTAAAAAAATAACAAGGTAACATAACCATGATGAAGTTACCATCATAAATGCATAACCACCCTCAGTGGACTCTCTTTCGTTAGGTATCAAGTGCAAAGTCAACTTTTACTTTACTTTATTTATTACTTTATTTTCTGAGTGGAAGGCCTGTGTTTGTTTTGATCAATCATCTGAAACGCATCAGGCGGTGTTTAAGTGTTACTGGCTACGCTTGGAAGGAAACTGTCTCAGAGCTCGTAGTCTACTGGTCACAAAGACAGGAACAGGAGAACATTCCTGCCAACTGGTATTCACATATACTTTCACATTATATACACTTTGCTTTTTTTCCCCTCACACAATATATATGTATATGTTTTTTTTAAACAAATCAATCTTTTTCAAGTATAAAATATACAGGAACTCGTTGAGGGAAAGTATTATCTTATCGAGGGTGAAACCTCTTTTCCAGCCTTTTCAATACTGGTAAAGAGCTTGAAATAGCTCAGAAGAAGACGTGTGTGCTGGAGAGGGCAGGAGTTAGTGAATGGAGACACTTTACTTCCAGGCAAGAATCAGCTTTTTCCCAGCTGTCACTGTAATAAAGTGTTGGCAGCTGTCCATGGTGCTGAAACCCACCACTATTTCTCCAAATGGAAAATATAAAGAGCTGGCCGTGGTGCTGAAAGGCTGGTGCTGATCGGTTTATGGCACGTCTCACAACAGAACTGGGCATCTGGTGCACACACGTACCGTTGTTAATGGCAAAGACGACCGACTCTGTATTTAAAAATGTCTTGAATATGACTAATGCAGAGAACATAGCGTGCAGATCCAAGAATAGGAGGTCTAATAGGGAGCAGTGGGTATTACCACATGCATAATGTAACCGGGAACTGAGCTATGTGAAGTAGATAGCACATATGTGAGTGCGCTTGTGAATTTAAAAACAAAGAAACACACTCTTGCACATATACATGAGCATGCGCACATCTTTTGTTGTGTTTGTCTTACTCCCTCATCTGTTTTTCTCTTTGGTTATCTTTCGCTCGCAGCGATATAAAAAGAGAAGCAGTCCCCCCAAATCGGTTCTTTGACCTATAGTTTGAAAGCTGGAGCAGCTCGAAAACGTTTTTCATCCGTGTCTCAAAGAAGATGGACTCCGTGGTGCGTGGCTTGGAGGCAGCCCACATGGTGCACCTGCTAGGGGTCAACGATCATCCCGGCCCACGGATGCATAAAGACAGGCCTCGACTGGACAGAGACAGATTATTGCCCGGTCCAGAAATGACGAGCAAAACTTTATCCCTCCCGTCCTCCTCTCCTCTCTTAGAGATTCAGTGCATATAGGCATGGCTCTTCTTCCAGAGCCGCCTCCCACCTCATCCCCAGCGAGAGATAAGTATTGTTTGCGTAGCAGCACATTTCATGCTCGGCTTCCCCCACCTGTTCCCTGACCTGAAAAGTCTGAAGGCTGGAATAGCTTGTCAGATGCCTTCACCCATATCTTCCCAGGTTGATTGAAAGGATGTTTTGTCTTATGAAGGTTTGGAAAGCTTTTTTTATTTTTAGCAGAGCACAAAGAAAAAAACTTTGGTCAAGGATTTTAAAGAAGTAATTTCAGCGGTTATTTAAAAAAGGATGATTTAACTTTTTTTTCTTTTCTGTTAATTGCGGTCAAATTTGTGCTTCAGAATGTGTCGCCTGCAGTTGTGCGGTGTCAAGGTCAAACTGCTAATCAAATCTATCTGCCTGATTTGCATAATGAAGGGGTGCACATCTTTTTTGCCTTGGCCTTAAGGACACCATCCACACCTCCCTGTCCTCCATCGACTCATTCAGACAGTTTAAATATCCACGCTCCTCTGTGAGATGTGCGAGTGTGAGTGGTTGCCACTTATCACTCCCAAACATTCTGAGGTTTGTGTGTGAAGAGAAGAGAGAAAGGGCGGAGGAGCACAGCTGTGTCTGGTTTAATTGGCAGGAATCTGTTGTTGCTTCTCTTTTGTGTTGCACAGCAGTCATTTGCATTCATAGACTTGTTTTACATTTTCCAAATGAAGAAAAGCCAACACGAATATTGCATTCTCTGATATATATATATATATATATATATATATATATATATATATATATATATATATATATATATATATATATATATATCACATTTCATTATTTCTCAAAAGATACAGGAACATGGATTTAGGATGAAACATGTCTTTAATTGTGGCATACTGTTTGATGTGAGTTTATTTCTTTGAAGACACATCTACTCTATTAAAAAAATCTGACACTATTTGACAGTGCAATACAAATCCAGCTTTGTCCGAGATATCCATTTTGCAAAACAAAAAAGTTTCCATTTGCTCGTTAAGGCTGCATAAAGAAGTAAAGAAGAAAACACCAAAACAAACTCCAGCAAAGTGAAATGTCTCACCTATTAGAAAAGCAAAATCCTCACAGGTGAAAATCAAAACAGTTACGTGTGCGCCCCTGGGAGACGTCTGCGACACCAGAGAAACACTTCGCGATCAGGGGAACGCACCAAAACCAAGATGACACCAAAACAAGCCATGCCGAAGGAGAAAGGCGTGAAAATAAGCAAAAGGTGGATTACAACAAGAGAGCTCGTAAAGAAAGCTGCTTCGGAAAGAGAAGAGAGGGAGAGCATGGGGGGGGTCGGGACGGGGGGTGGGGGGGGGGGGGGGTGGGAGAAGAAGAAAAAGAAGAAGAAAAAATATCAAGAGTGTCCGCAAAGCACGTATAGGGCTATTTCTCAGCGGATGTCGCCGGAGCAACAACACTCAGCATCCAAGATTTAAATCACTGCATGCAGAAAACGAGGAAAACATTTGTCCCCCCCCCCCCATGTCGGAACACCAAGTCAAGAAAAGCAAGAAAAAGAGGATAAAAATATGCTTAAGAAAAAGGCAGTGGAAAATGTACTCACCGAGCGGGAGTAAAAAGGTTCAATTAAAAAGAAATTGGGCGTATAGCGGCGGCGGACCGGTGGTGTGCAGGCGCGTGTACACCGAGGCTCTGCGTCCCCTTTGCGCTCTCAATCGCTGCCGGTGGTTGAGTCACGTGACTCGGGATTGGCCAGAGTTTTTGAATCGTCGAAGCTTCCCCCCCTTGTGTCTCCACGTGAAGGCATTCAGCGCCGTAATGGATAAAAGCGGCGCTGGTAATGTCGTTGATTTGGAAGAGTTTCTCAAAATAAGGTCCGGGTGCTACCCGGGGTCATTAACGTTGTCCCAGGAGGGTTCCGATGGATATTTATTATGACTTCCCTCTCTGCACTGAAGTGAATACATGCAGTCGGATTGTATTTTAATAACAACTAAGTCACACACCTCTGTGTAAAATTATATATTATAGGTTATTATAGGTTATAGGTAATATATATATATATATATGATCATACAATTTTATTTTGGGATCCTTATTCTAACATCTTTTAAACTGTTGCCTCCTACATTTGGTCAGTGAAATGTTCCTGAATTGAAATTTGCTGTCAGTTAAGTACAAAAAGATATAAATAATCAAAGTTAGATAGTGAGACGATAAATCGGATAACAAAACATATATATATATATATATATATATATATATATATATATATATATATATATATATATATATATATATATATATACTTTCTACACAAAACTATGCTGAATTGACTTTCTTTTCATCCTTTTTTTTAATAAATAAATCAAATTATAAAGACTGTTTATTGTAACAACTGATCAGTTCAGGATAATATAAATGACACAACAAATGGCCTGTGTTCGCTTGTCGGTGCAGTCTAGAAAAAACATTCAAACCACGCGCTGCATCACTGCAGTGGACGTGAAAGCCAAACCCCAAATTCACTCTGGTTTAGGAATGAGCTTTGCCTACTCGCTAGATGTGTGTTTTCTCTTTGTCCCTGTGTCTGACATTGTGGTCTTTGATACACGCTTGCACATTCAGGGGGGCAACACACACCAGGTGCCCAAAGGGAGGCAGACAGAGAAATACCAATACAGCAAAATAAAATACACATCTAGAGGGTGATGATTGAGAGGGATTATTTGAGTATGAGTCAAAAAACAACACTGTTTTTGTTTAAGAAACCTGGATAGTATACCATTAATGTTTGATTGGCACACAAAAAAACGTGGTTAGGTGGAGAAGGGAAAGATTGAAGTTAAAATAAATACTTAGTTAAGGAAAAATATTGTTGGGATTGTACTCAACAAAGTATGATGTGAAGAACAAACAACATGTCATGATCCAAAGTTTTTATGTCTTGTTTTGTGTCTTATTTGGAAGTCCCTGTCTCTCATGTCCTCTGTTTCCCTGCGTTTCCTGTCCTTATGATTGTCTGCCCTGTTCCTGATTGTTTCCACCTGTGTGATTGCTAGCTCCGCCCTCATTGTGTGCACCTGTGTCTCGTTCCCCGGTGTCCAATCACATGCACCTTTAGTTTGTGTCTATGGTCATGTTTGATGTGTGTTTGTCCTTGACCTGATTTCTGTAAAAGATCTTTCTATGGAAAAGTTGTTGGCCTTTGGCTCCTCCCCCTCTCTGTCTGCGACATCCTGACACCTGTCAAATCCACTCTGTAAACTTGAATGACTTTCACGAGCCAGTTTCAGAAGTAATTTGACCCTTTGCCTTAGTTTTCTCTGCAGAATAAGTTTAACACTTGTCTGACCACTCTAGGGTGTTTCTTTTGTTACATTTCTATATCTTAGCAATTAACTTGGTGACCTTACTAGTATCACACGTAACAGACGGCCAAAACTAGTTACAACCAAACTCTCCAGAATTATCTCCAGTGGCAGCACCACATCCACAGCATTAGAGGGAATATCTTTGTAGAAAATTACTTCAAATATCATTTCTCTTGTTATAGCTCCTTGTGGCTCATTATGCTATTTACATAAATTAATAAACTAATAAACCAATTATCATCATTGCTAAAGGCTGTTATCGCTCACTGCACAGTTGAAAAAGGTTTCCACATATCCCCACAGCTCTCGGTGCTCGCTCATTAAATACTACTTAACAGATTAATCAACTGACTTTAAATGGAGTCTCATAAGAATATTGATCATCAATTTGGATGTCAATGCTTGGGGCGCTTCTTAGCAGAGTTTAAAACTCAGTAAATCCTGTGCAATGATTTCCTGTAGGTGAGAAGCAATACTGTGAGAATATTCCCAAACATTAAAGGAACGGTGTGTGACATTTAGGGAGATGTATTGGCAGAAGTGAAATACAATATTTATTCAATACTTCAGTGTATAATCACCTGGAAATAAGAACAGCTGCCTCGTTTCTACAGTAGCCCAGAAGGGACAAACCAACCTGCTTCAGCTTCCCGACCGATAGTTTTGGACACGGGGGAATAAACCGCTGTTGCTCTTGAGGAACAGCAGCATTTATTTCTGCATTTATTTCTGTGCAAACTGCAACTTCTGCTGTAAATTCCCTTTAAATCCTCAACGCTAAACTGTCTCTCATCGGCCCTGCTGCTAATCCAATAAACAACCAAACAAAACGTACGCCCCGTACCTTCAACAGCGACTCACTGTCACAAGTGGTATTACAAGGAAGGCCGCCCCCACTGTGACCGCTCCACATTCTGTTGATAATGTAAAATCATGTTTTTGTTCGGTTTATAAACTCAAATGTCGGCCAGATCTCACACGTGACATCTTTAGGGTGACTGCAGGACAAAGAAAATGTGCGTCCTGCCGTGTATTCTGGTCTGGAAAGCGTACGCCTCGAGGCTGGCTTGTCATCACGGTTCATTGTATCGTATTGTACGGTTCTCTGTGAGGTTGACAGAACCACGGTTCCTTCACATTTCTCAGCACAGGAGCGTCTGTTGACGCTGCAGCGTCTGCCGGTCACACGAGCAAAAGGTCTGTATGGATCGGCGGCGTCTCGAGGGGCCGGTGGGCAGAGACGGACAGATGTGAAGGTGGCCCGCGTCCTACCTTGACTCCCCGTGTTCCTCTTACAAGGATAGATTTTAGCACCAGACATCCATCCGACATGTTTTTGTTCCCTTGTGAGATTATGGGGTGTGATTTAGGATGGTGCTAAAATCTCCCAATGTGTTAAAAGGCTGTTGTTTATAATTGTTACAGCCAAATGACTCGGAGCCGGTATAATTTGCCATTTGTAAGTTCAAACTTTGCCTCGTCAGGATGTACGTTTTTGCTGAATGGAGGTTTACACAACCAGCTTTATGTTTGTGTGTAACTGCCTTTATGTTCTTAGCAACCACTACAACTATATCTAGTTCCACCATTAACCTCAGTAAACCTTCGTAACTTTGTTTTATTTAGGTATGCCATACATATACAGAGAAATATGTATGCAGTTTAGAATGAGAGGGAATATATCTATATATTTAAACATGTTGTTCGGTAGCTAGATGCTAACCTTGTCTGTTTGACACTGGGTGCCAGCCAGGTAGCAGGTAGGGCTTTGTTGGTGTTGTGACCCAAAACAACACTATCAGAGCAATGAGAGGGAAATAAAACAGTGTATTTGTGGCCAGAAAACCTAAACATACTAAACTAGAATGGGCACTCGGTAGAGCGCATACGTTCGCATATCACAAGATTGGGCATTGAATTATGAACATTTTGTCATTAGTTGCATGCCAATTGGATACAAATTGACTGTGCTGTGGTAAAAAGAAGATGTTGTTTTCATGACCTTGACATTGACCTTTGACCCGATCCATCCCAAAATCAAATCAAATGGTCTCCGGATAATAACCAATCATCCCACGAAATTTCATGCGATTCTGTTTAATACTTTTTGAGTTATGCGAGTAACGCATACAAATAAATACATAAATAAATACACGGCGATCAAAACATAACCTTCCGCATTTTCAATGCGAAGGTAAAGATACAAACCTGCTCTTCAGAGTTGAGGGAAGAGGCAGAGTCAGGTGGTAAGAAATGAAACTAAGAGTTCAGCTCAGCATGATGGCGTCATCAGCCCCGGTGTGGGAATGTGTGGCCCGATTGCTCTGCAGCCACACAGACAAATATTCTGGGACGCCGGGAAAAAAAGAATCTTAAAAAAAATAAAAATAGAGTGAAACTCTCTTCTGCAGTGTCACACGCAAGTCTCCGAGCAGCTGCCACTCCAGCACAGTGTGACCAAGAAATTCGTTATCTGTTCATCTCCATCCAACTTCGCCCGGCCCAATACACATTGGTGATTCTCTGGCTGGGATCCCGAGCTCTGTGGGAATAGTCCAACAGTATCTGGCATGCAGCTCGTCTTAGCTGATATATCCCCTGGCCGGCGCTCCTAGCTCAGAGAAGGCGACGATTGCAGACAATGTGTGCGTTTGTGTGTGTGTTTGCGTGAGTGTATGTGTGTGTGTGTGTGTGTAGTGAGTGCATTGCGTCTTCCTTCAAATACCTGAATTATTCCAAGTCTCAGGTCGAGCCCTGTGTCTGCACTCAGCACTAATCACAGTGTGGAACAGGACATGTAATGCAACGCTAATGGCCGAGGGTCTGATGCTTGGCCTACGACGTCACCTCGTGCAACACGAGTAGTGCATTAGCAGCAGGGATTCACCATCCTCACACTGATTGAAGCCATTAAATTCAATTTAGGACATGTCAAAAGGGAAGTGGATGTGGTAGCTGAGTGGTGTGTACATGTAAACCAAATCAGCGTTATGCTGTTAAAATGCTGTCAGTATTACAAAGGTTCTGTGGGGGGATGGAAAAACAATGTCTCCTCTGTGGGATCTTAGCTCTGCCCCATTTTTCAAGCATCTATTTGCATACACTGCCATTCCTTACAGGAATCACGGTGCAAAAAAAAGAAGAAGTAATTTGAGTGTCTGCAAGATTCATGGAAACGCCATTTGTGCTGCTTACTCCAAAATAATGATGAAGCAAAAGGTCATTACCAGATAGCATCAGTGTGTGTGCGTGTGCTTGTTGCTTGCATGCCTGCGAGTGAGAGCGTGTGCATGTTCAGATCATGTGTTTGTCCACGACCGGAGAAGCTTAACCTTTTCATGTGTTGCACGTTGACATTTCCTGATTCTGCTGTGTTCCTCTGTGAAGCCAGAACCCTTGACATTCTTGAAGCTCACATTTCCCCGAGCTGCTTGTCCTGTCAGCTCTCATATCTATTGCAAAGCCGGCATCAAACCCCTAATTACATCAGATGTACAAGCTCATTTATCCCCCTGTCGATACAAGATGACATTTTTTGCTTTAAAGCAAAGTGTTGCAAAGTAATTGGGATATCTCAATGATCTTGTTTCATCCACGTGGGGGAAATAATCGGAAGAAATACTTCTAAAGCCCGATAGATTTCACAACATACATAAGCTATGTGTCTAGTTTAAGTCTCTCTAAACAAACCTCATGCTTCAAGCTCTCTCTCTCTCTCTCTCTCTCTTTCTCTCTCTCTCTCTCTCTGTCCATCAAACTTCACTCACTGAAATTAAAAACAGCTCATGCTACCGGCTCCTAAATGAGCCTTGACACCTAATGACGATGTGAGTTTGAGTCCATCTGTTTATTTGGCTTCCCAATATGGCCGTCCATATGCTGCGGGTCTCCGTAACACACTGTGAAGTAACCTGGAAAACAAAAAGGATTCACCTCATGGTATTATTATTCCGAACTAAAAGAGAAAAAGCGGAGCTTTAACTTAACGTGTCGATACACCATACATTTAAGTTTTTAAAAATGCATTTTTTTTAAATGGATTCAGTCGATAAACCCCCAGAGAATTATCACCTGACTCTACTCCGTCTCTCTCTAGAGTTTCAGTATCTTTCAACCATTTTACTGTTATAGTCAACCTCTTGTCCAGATGCAGCAGCCAGCTGTTTTTCAGTATTTATTTATATTTATAGTTTATATTTAGAAAAGAGCTGCCAAGGATATTTTCCGTGGCCCTTGGTGGAGACCAAAAACGGAGCGTAAATTAGGGGGATTATTTAACTTTGATTCATCAGGTGGATAGAAACATACATTCTGTGTTCCTCAGTGTCTAATATGTATATAGACGACTGTTTCCTGATACAAATACAAAGCCGCGACTGTAGAAGGTAGCACTGTGTCTTTGGCTTTGCCTTTGGCTTTAAAGAGCACCCTTGGTTTTGGGACCACTGGCTCTCAAGGAACGAGAGTAAAGTAGCCTCGTCAGCCGTCTTCCACGGCGTTGGAGCTAAATGTCAGCGTTTACCTCCCTGGCTGTTTGTTCGCAGAGAGACGTGTCTCTTGTGTTTCCAATTTGGAAAACATGCTTACTCTCGTTTAGACTCCGATGCTCTTGTCAATGTAAATCAGGTAGGACTCTCGGTCTGATCGATGCAGACGTGAGAAAGGATTCACTCTGTGCACCCCGGGGACTCATCAATGACAGGAGTCTATTACTCCGGAGAGTGAGCAGGCGTGTGTGTGCGTGTGTGTGTGTGTGTGTGTGTGTGTGTGTGTGTGTGTGCGTGTGTGTGTGTGTGTGCGTGTGCGTGTGTGTGTGTGTGTGTGTGTGTGTGTGTGTGTGTGTGTGTGTGTGTGTGTGTGAGGGGGGGGCGGCTGCTATGAATTGCAAATGTAAAACTACTTGCTTGCCGGCTATACAAACGCCATGATGTATTATTGCGCACTTGGGAATAAGTGCCTAACGCACAAAGCGATGTCTGAATGCATGATGAGTTCATGTTTCGCCCGAAAAATGGCCATTCTTTAAATAGCAGACTGGAAACACAGCATTTGGTCCAAAAACAGACTTGACCAGCAGACCCGGAGGATTTGTTTTGAAATCTGTGCCTGCAGCTTCAACCCCAGAGAGAGCTCGTAGCTTCTCTCTACATCCCGCCGAGAATTGAGCCTGAACTTTCCTTCTGCTCTGTTACGTTACATTATTGTTATTTGTGTCCCCCTCTCCGTGTCTGTCTCTAGTACTTCAAGTTCAATTAGGGAAACGCTGAGCGCCGACTTGGAGTCATTAGACGTGATGCTAGCACGCTCTGTAAAGAGGGTACTCTCAGGCTCTTGATTCATTCAGCTGATGGAGAAGTTTGATGCTCTCGCTCATTCCCCTCCTCTCTTAGTTTGAGCTCAAGGGCGATCGCAAAGCTTCCTGTGGGGATTTTAAAAGTTGTCAAAACCTTTCAGTGCATCCCTTAGCTCCCGAGCAGTCATCGTTAACATGTTGACTTCATCTGTGGAGAGTGAATATTCGCAGCAGTTGCTGCTTGCCATGGTGCTTCCACACTGTGAGTCATTTCTGTAAATGTAACAGCAAACAGCACTGACGTGTAGATGTGAAGCTACGGGAGGAAGAGCGAGCCTGGCTCAATCAAACCAGTTAACCTGTTATTACACGTGTATGTACCAAAGTGTAAGAACAACAGTTTATTTAAAAGGTTACAGATTGAAGATATTACATGTTAATAAGGGAGCTTTAGACGTGCTACTCTGCAAATATTGTTACCTGTTGCAACGTGCCCGATAATTATGTGTAGGATACATTTTGTTCGTGCATTTTCCTCTGAAAGCCAGCAACATGTGTCAATGTCCTGTTCATTACATGCAGACGGTCTCAACCAAATTGAAATTAAGCTTTGGCAACAAATCAACTTGGTTAGGTTTGGGAATAGATTGTGAAATACTCATTATTTATTGGATGAATTCCTATGAATGTTGGATGAAACCCGCCTGACTGAAAATAGCCACACTCTCTGTTTCCTTCTGTTTCCAATCTCTAAGCTAAACTAAGCTAAGGAAGAAAATACAGTATAGGCATGTTTCCCAAACATATTCATCTCCCCTTAAATAATGGAGCATTTAAATACACATTAAATAGGGCTAAAGGTGCCATCTTGAACCGAGATATCCAATGTCCATGCTCTGCAGTTCCAAAGCACTTCATTTATCTCCCTCCGCTCATGTCAGGTCATTTAGGTTCATTATCCGTCTGCAGCTGATGAGGAGCTGTGAGTGCCTGATTGGAGTTTAGTGCCGTGCGCTTCCTCATTGTGTGTGACATGTGGGTCCCGGCCCCCCGGTCCAACGCTTGAATTATTGACCAGGCTCTGTTGGACTGACCTGACAGTGACCCGGAGCAGTGGCACAGTGTGAGAGCTGAGCGTGACTGAATCTCCCACCTGCAGGCCTTTCAGGTACAGGGCATGATTGGAGGGTATGAGTAAGGACGTGTCAATAAATCATGAATCATCAGTTACAACCAGCAGCAGAGCAGGGGTGGCTGAGGATAATAATGAGAGTGATATGCAGTCATGGTTATTGCATGCATTGTGCACGTGAGAGGCTCTTGTCTCTATGGTTGCATGTTTTCCCTTTCTGATTGTTGCTGCAGCTGATTATCAAATAGTGAAAGAGCAAAGCAAATCCTCTGTGAGTGGGTATGTGTGTGTGTGTGTGTGTGTGTTTGTGTTTTTGTGCGTGTACTGAAAGCATCATGTGTTTCCTGCCCACTCTGCCTCTCCATAACAAAAACACAGCCGTATTCATTTTTTAGAAAGTTGGTTTGTTCAATGTCAAGCATGACATGACAAAATCATAAATGCATGAATAGAAAACAAAACACTTCAACGTAAAGATATATGGTGGGAATGTAAAAATAAATGCAAAGCTACAGAGCTCACTCTCCTGTAAATGAGGTCTGGAGACCAGTTTGTGCATGTGAGGATAGCTGGGAGGTAATGGTAGTCCCTGCACTAATGGGAAGGCTGTTCTGCTGAGAGGTTGTTACTGTCAAAGATGAAAAAGTATCTGAAGCCTCCACTGTGTCTCCATGGAGCCGTAAATCTCAAAGCATCACTCACAGCATCCTCCCAAAGAGTTTACACCAAACAGATGAAATAGTTTCAAAAATAATTGCACCAAATATAGTTTTCCCCTGTTATTGTACATTTTACTCCAATAAAAGGGTCCAAAATCAGCAATGTTTGTGAATCTGTTCTACGTGGGTCAATAAAGAGCAACAGGAGAAGTACAACGTGGCACTGGAAGCTCATGTGTTGCTCCTGGAACGACGAGAGGAGGTCTTCTCTGAGTCTCAAAAGGCAGCAGGGTTCCATCTTAAGTTGGATTTGGGAAATGTTACTCTTCTCGGGTTGCAGTTGGCTTCAAATTAAAGCTGTGGATGTCATCTTAATTCACAACGCCATGTACTTTGAGAGCTTGATTTGTCTTTTCCTACCCGAAGCTTGAGAAAAAAAGGGAACTTACATGGAAAGGTTTAAAATGTCAAACGTGTTTTTTCGATGAGCGCTCATTCCTAAAATCTACTCTGCCACCAAACGAATGTTCTCCTTCCACAGGCCGCAGCTGAAAGGCCTGTTCTCAACATGCCCGTTAAACCCAGAGCGGATTCCTCTGAGCGTTTTAACCTGGACATCTGCCGAGCATCTGTTTCATTTCGTCCGCCTCCGAGCTGCAGACTGGTCAGCTCCGTTCGCTTCAGAGACAGAACCAATTAGAAGCACATAAAACTCAGAGATTACAAAAAAAAGCCCTGCTACCGTTAAAACAGTTAATGATGAGTTCTGCCGTTTCCCGGGGATCCTCACATCACTGTATACCTCAAGACGCAGCAGGGCATTGATTTTTTTGAAAAGTAAATAATAAGCAGAAGAGAGAAAAGAAAGTGAACAACTGGCGGCACAGAGGAACATTAGGAGTGTTTGGGAGTGATGAAGAGTACGAGTACGTTTTCATGTCATCGCCTGCGCTGCTGCAGCTCCCAGTGGATTACAGAGTGCACCTGGAATGAGTCTCAAAACCTGCAAAGAGTTTGGATTTTCCCCCTTCTGGTTCCCACTTCTCAAAGTAAAAGTATTTTTTTGGTGAGATGGCTGAAACAAGCTTTTTACCGGGTTTGTTCTACAACATGAGATGCATTAGTAAATACCCCTCTTGTGAATTGTGGCGCTTTTACGAGTCTCAAGGATGCTTAGAGGTTTCTAAATTAAAGTATATGAGCTTGGTAATTCTACCTAATGCATTAGATCTTTTTTAATGACTAATGTTTTGAGCTCATTTTCTACAATCATCAGAAATGCAATGCAGAACTCTCATGGCCTTTTTACAGTCTGAAAACCTGTCTTGTCTCTGTGCCAGTGCATCGTTGCACTAATATGAACAAATCTCAAGCCATATCCCCTTGTCTGTGTTTGTGTGTTTGTGTGTGTGTGTGTGTGTGCGTGTGTTTGTGTGTGTGTGTGTGTGTGTGTGTGTGTGTGTGTGTACGAGTGGTCATTACACTTCTCTTTGACTGTGTTTCCAGCCCTTGCTTGTCACATAAACTTCATCAAAGAACAACATTCAAGATAAAGTACAGTTTTTTTACTTGAATTTCTTATTTTTATGGCATTATAAATGTATCATGAAAAGCTCTATAAAAATGGAAATAAATTGACTTCCTCAGTTGCAAATACTTTTGATAGCTTCACATTTTCTTTTATCCTTGGGGTCAATGTGACCTCAGAGATTTAAACCTCCATAAACAATTATTATAATTTCTCCCAAGTGTAAGTGTTAGGTACTTTATGTTTGTTTGTTGAAATAACCCTTCACATAAAACAAGACCCTCCGCCCGCTTATAGGCTACATACAGAATATCGCAACGATGGCGAAATATGCAGAACACCATCCAATCTCACTGACTGACCTCCAATCGGAGATATAGTTTTGAGTTTTTAATGGCTTTATATTATTGCTAAGGACACATTTGTATTAATTTATAACATTTGGAAAGTAAAACAAATTATATTATTAAGAATAGTAACATCTATTATGTTGCAGGTCAATTTGACCCCTGTAAAAACAAACACAATTTACAAAAAATTAGGAAGAATTTAATAGGCAATCATAGTGTAATTGCTGAACCCACTTGTCCATTACGTCCCATATTGCTGTGAATTCGTCACGCTCTCGTCGGCTCGCCCTTGTTTCTGTCAAAGCGTCACGACACGGAGAAAAACATGGCATGTGTTTAGAGACACGCTGGATGAAATATCCCTTCCAGTGTCAGCAGCCCAAAGATGTTCTGTTGCGTCGCCTTGTGACTTGAATGAGAAAACCCAATGTATACGGCTTGCAAATGGGTCCCATCCAGGTCTTTCAACGGTCCCCATACAGACCCCTCTAAACTTGTCATCTCATGTGTATCCTTCTCGATTGATGGGGTTATGAAGAGCTCGACCGCTGATTTTATGTCTCTGGAACCATTTTGATGGCAATAGCAGCTCTAAGTCGACCCTGTTGTTCAAGCGGGGAGACAGACCATAATGACTTTCCACTTTTGGAAGGTGGTAGTGTGTTTGCTGGTGGTTGAGAGCACCTCATCAACCTCATCCTCCTCTCTGCCGCTGTCATGGTCAAATGGGACAACACCTCATGTCAATACAACATATATATAAAGGTCAATCTACATGCATTATATTGACCTTTCCTTCATTTTCAGTTGGGAGAGAACAGAAAGAGAAGAACACTCAAAGCATCAAGATACATGGTTAGAAGGCAGCTGTGCACGCCGTGTTGGCTCCTCCCCCTTTGTGTGAACTATCAGTGGTTCTCGCACTACTACAGCTATGTGGTTATGTTAGGTTAGGGCCCTAAAGATGTTGGGAGATTATATAATTGCATGCTAGTGTCCTCAATATCATCCGAAACAACCCAAACAAATGTGTGTAAAATGTTGATATTTCTTACATGTTTTATACAGCTATAAGAGATATAAACATATCATCATATTAATTGGATGTTCACCAAGTTGTCCCCATTAAATTATGAAAGGTTATGTCATATATTTAGAGACGTTAAGCCTTGAACAGGGTCAGATTGACCCCGAAGATAACAGGACGGTTACCTTTTGAGTTAAAAAAAAAAATCTTTTATCGAAAAATAGTTGTCACATACAGTTGAATCAGCCACGCCTGAGATTATGCCCCGCAGATAGTTTCACTGCACAAATCTGTGTTCAGCACAAGTCTGTGGCATGTTTGATGGCAATCCTGGAGTATTTGGGTCAAAAAGATGAGAAGAATCTGACCTGTGAAGTCTACTTCCATCCAGCATCTAGAATGCTTGAGTAAAAGATGCAGTAACATAAGAAATTCATACTGACAGAAATATTCTGGGCATCAGATTCTTCAAAGCAAGTGCTCAGAGTGTGTGTGTGTGTGGGGGGGGGGGGAGTACTTTTCCATCTATACTCCAGAATAATAATAATCCATCGCAAAACCATTAAAAGGCTCTTCAGATGCTTTTAAAATGCTTCATGGATAAGGAAACAGGGAGAAAATTGCCATAAAACCAGCAGTAAAGCCCACATTCACCCCCAAATCTCAGGTGAAAATATGTAGATTAATTCCTACAAGTTACTTTAAATGAGGTCTTTATTAAATGCCAATAACTCTGCATGAGTTGTTAGGTGTGTAGAGATTTAAACTAAAGGAAAAGTTAAATTAAACTGTGGTAAAATCCTCTTTTGTATGAAAGTAGGAACATTTTAAATTCTAAATCAGGCCCTGTCCTGAGGCAAAGGAGCACTATGACAGCAGAACTGTGTTTGAACACACACAAAATAACATTTATATCCAAAGAAAGAAAACAAACAAAAAACATCTACACTGTCTGTCATATTTCCATTAAATGTTTTAAATTTGCCATCTTATATTGAAAGGACAGGTTGGATGTCTTTGTGCTGCCGAGGGAGCATTTCCAACAAGACCTCCCAAAAAAAAAACATTCTTGACAGCAGCCCTCTTGAGAGAAACGTTTCAGACGTGTCTCTCTTCCTGCTTTTGCTTAAAATTATGTGAATTAAGTTCCACGCGTAAAACTTTTACAAGCCACAGAGCGCATCTACTTTTCCAGGACAAAGTCTGCCAGCCAAAAGCTCTGTGCTGTGGACCGAAGCTCACAGAACAAGAAGCACAGCAACCGGGATCCTCGGCAGTCTGTGTTTGCCGTCTGTGCCAAATTACTTCATTTCTGCAGATTTCATCCATTGGAATTATTGTTTAAACTGTGTAAAAATGTCGCAGTTTCTCTAAGTTACATAGAGGCAGTGTATATTTACCAACTCAACTTTTAAACTGCAGAGCTCATCCTGGAACTCACGGCCTACGTGGGCTGAAACTAAAACCTGCCGCCGCAGAATCCTACGGCGCGACAATGCCGCTCGCACTATAATGAGCAAAAAACAAAGGAGCTAATTTCCATTAGCTACTATTTTTCTTCTTCTTCTTCTTTTCTCCTCATTGCCATTCATAGACTGCAGATTTGATTGGAGGTAATGATATTCCCCGGCTCTCTGGAGGAACGGGGTGGCGAGGCCTCGCTGTCAGCACAAAGCTCGCCTGCTGACTCAGGCGGCTGAGAAGACTCCCACAGCTCCCAGGTCTCCCTCCAACCCTCCGGGGGGGCTCACACTCAGCGAGGAGCTGTGTTTGTAGCAAAGTCAGCTCAAAAAACCTTGTCTCCAAGACCAGGAACTGCCAGCGGAATAACAATAACGGAGTTCGGTGTGTTTTTCTTAATAATTGCTATCACCGAGATGTCTTTGACTCCTTCACCTCTCAACTGTCCATTTCCTCCCCGAATTTTCCATTTCCCCCGTCAGCCTAAGGCTCCATCTGCCCCTGTGTGTTTGTCTGTCTCCTCTTTGCATCTTCGTGCAAATATCCGACATAAACCGCGGCTTTTCCCCTCGTTGCTACTGCGTCTCCTCCACCCTCCTCCACCTCCTGCGTCTCCTCCACCCTCCTCCACCTCCTGCCTTCGTCGTTGTTGTGAGTCGACTCGCGGGTCTGATCCCTACCGGCAGCAGAGCTGTCGAGCTGCGACAGATCGATGACAAATGCCTGTCAGGGCAGCTCACTGCTATTCAAGGCTAAATTGCATCTGAAGGAGCATGTGCTTGATTAATTAAAGTAGTCGCCAGCTCACATTGATCAGCTGACAACCGTCAATATCTTCCTTCTTATGGAGGTTTATGGGAGGGAATAGTGATCGTTGAGAGATGTAACAAATGCCTGTGGTGCCTGTCTGGTTCACTGTTTATTTATTTAATGTCAATCAGCTACAGAGCTAAGAAACATATAAAAGAGAGACTATTGATTGGCTTTTAAACTTAAAGTTTCTCTCCTGACCTTGATAGTAGAACTTTGGTAACAGCCATTTACTTGAGTTTCTCTTTAGTTTTTCCTTCAGATTAGGATTTATACATACTTTAATTGTTCATTAAAATGTAATTATTTCACTTACTTTACAACAGTGACATTAATGTACATGGAGCTTTGATGCACACATGTAGACCTTTTTTAGACAAGGTGACTTTTGAGGTCGGCCGAACAGAGAGTCAAAAAGATGCTACTTTACATTTATTGGGGAATTTGGAAGTCACCCTAAAAACCTGAAATATGAAAACTGAGATGGACCAGTTCCATTCAGCCTTTTTTAGCAATATCAGTTTATATCGATTGATTTTGAGGTGAGGTTCATCCTCCAAGTTTCTGCCCAGCAACTTGGAGGTTCAAATGACGCACCAACATTTTAGAGAGGAAGCAAGCCTAATCATAGCAATGGGCTAATAGGCTAGATTATGAAAACACTCAGTAAGTAACTGACAGTAACCTATCGCAACAGAGAAAAACTCTCAGTCTTTCCAACTTTGTCTTCCCCACTGAGACCTTTGATCCCTCAAACATAAAAAATCAAAGCAGCACAAAGGGGGCTTAATAAACGTAAATGCATCTGATGAAACAATACACTTGCTTTATAATCTAAAAAAATACAACAGTCTTGTGGGCTAAAGCCTCTTGGCAGAGGAAGAAGCTCTTAAAATGTCTTGGTGCAATTACTCCCCTAGAAAGCTGCAGGCTTTTTTTTCTGCTTCAAAAATATAGGCCAGATTTATTAGGGGAGGATGTTTGTGCAGGAAAACAGATTTTAGGAACTGAAGCAGCGCTGTTCAATCTCTGTGGGGATCCTCTTCATGCTGGTGGTCTTGCTGTGACTTACCGCTGGCTTGAAACATAATAAATGTTGACATAGCACAATACCAGAGGTTCAGTTGTACTGTATGTTAGTTATTGTGTAACTGTACTGACGCAAAAGGCCACCATAACCATCGGGATCGATTAAAAACACAGAGAGAACCTTTGGGGGTGAACACATATCACGCAAACTTACGCAAAAACTGAATAAACCTTTGAGCCATCTCTGCTCTAAATAAGTTACAGCTGAAAACACATCAATATGAAAATAGTTAACAATATCACTCAATTCAAAATCTCAGTGGGAGCTCACACGCTGCTGACCTTTTCAAGTGACTCCCTCTCTCTGCCTGTCACACTCACTTCCCTCACACAACGGCTGCTCTCCCACTCAGCAAATCATTTACATTTTCCATCATCGCTCTGAAATAGAAAGTATAATACAGAGCAAAGATCAATCCACAAAACATAATTATCATTTGTAGCACAAGTGCGTGAGTCCCTATGGATTTGCTGTACCTTTCACTGTAACGCCTCACTCATATTCTGCATTAAGAGGATCAGGAAAAGAGAATGAAATCCCATGTATGCATTATAGTGCGACTCAGTCAGTGCACTGCAGGAGACACCGACACACGGAGCTGGGGCTCCAGACAAGTGCATTGTGCATTTCCCAGTGAGTTGTACAAACATGTGTCCATTAGTTTGATTAGTTTGGTGAGTCATGCTTCTATATAAAAGATGAATTCAGGATATAAATGGTCACTCGTTAAGAAGAGAAACTATATTTGTTGAGAAGAAAAATCTTCTAGACCTTTTTTTTTTACTGATGTCCCCAAAAATAAGAAGCTGGTCATGGACTCCTAATATCTATCTGTCTATATATCTATGTATCTATGTATCTATGTATCTATGGATCTATGTATCTATCTATGTATCTATCCATCTATCTATCTATCTACCTATCTATATATCTATATATCTATCCATATATTCATCTATATCTATATCTATATATATTTATTTATTTATTTATTTATCTATCTATCCATCTATATCTATATATATATCTATATATATATATATATATATATATATATATATATATATATATATATATATATATAGATATATATATATATATATAGATATCTGTCTGATATATATATAGATAGATAGATAGATAGATAGATAGATAGATAGATAGATAGATAGACAGACAGACAGACAGACAGACAGACAGACAGACTAGAGATATAAGTAATTAACACAAAACAGGCAGCCGTGATAATACCAGAGACTAAATGCGTTCCACTGAGACAAACTGAAAAGCGCTTTACTTAATATCATAATGTTTAAAATCCACAGCAATTATTCTTCAGGGAGGCGTGAAATTGATTCCAAACATTTTCTCTTTCTCCTCTTCACACTGTTTGATCTCTGCTCCCCCGGGACGACCTTCGATGAAATTTAATTTTGAACGAACACTCTAAATGCAGCATTTACAATATCTCACCTTAAGATATCAAATTGTCATCTTTAAATAAATAGTTCAGAATCATTTAAAAAAATAAAAGTCTTGACCTGCAACAGAGACAAACTCATGGATATGTATATTACTGTAATTAATGTAATATAAATAAATGCATGTGTGAATAGTGAATAGAACGTTGTGCATGCTAAACTATTCTATCCATCAACTATCTAACTTGTCTTACATAATTTTTTCTTCGGCTCAGTTCTTGAATAACAATATTTTCTTTCTCTCAAATCTCTGAACATTTAGTTTGTTAACAGCTAATTTTAATTTCTCAGAAACTTCTACACACTGTTCCATCGCTTGAGCCATCACATAAAATAACAAATTCAACAAAACCTGTCAGATAAATAGGATTTTACCTAAAGAGCTGATTAGTTGTGAACTTGTGACACAGGTGGACAGACTGACAGCCTTGAGGAGCGTTAGGAGATCAGCGCCACCTGCTGGAGGCTGCATGTTAATATGAAGGCACCAAAATAAAGTGGGAACATATTTGCATTGTATCTTATTTTCCAAAATAATTTGTACTTGTTGAAAAAAAATACATTCATTAGATTAAGGCAGAGTAAATCAGCTTAAAAATATAAGACTTGATTATAAAATATTTTAGGAAAATGCCATATTTTCTGTAATGATCGCCTTTATTTCATAATATCACATGATGCCTGAACCAATTACACACTGCTTTGCTCAACCTAAAATAAGTTAAACATTTCTATTTCCCCATTTATATAGGCACGGTTAGATATGTCAATATTGTTGAAGGCATGCTCATGATCATATTGCCCCGAATACGACACACAAGAAGGCGTTGTAGGGTGTACGGCACACTGATGGGAATATTTAATTTTCTAAAAGAAAATCGGATAATACATTTCATGTATCATTCTAGCATTATTATGGCGGTCTTGACTATAAATGGTTATATTTGATACATTACAGTGCTTAGCCGATGAAAAAAAAAATCATTGTGTCAGACCATGTGACCCTCTGCAATCTGTGACGACCTCCCATCGTCTCGGAGGCTGGCCAACATCAGCCGCCAGCTGGCTGACCGAGGGAGGGCATCGGCCTGAATGGGCTCACCTGGATCTTCCGGGCTATAAAAGCTGGTCCGCATGCTCATTGTGTCTCTCCCTTTCTCAGCCGACATCCACCTTCCCTCACCTTCAACACCTCCACACAGCAGATGTGCCACACATTCACACAGTGTTGCTATAACGGATGTTGCTGAACTGCACTCCTTTGTTTGTTTCCAGTTGACTATACAGTTTAGTAAATTGTGTTGGTTTTAATTATAGCCTTGTGTAACCTTGTCACATTCCCTGAGCCGGTTTGTGACAAGACAACAACAAAATCACCTCAAATACAACCAAAACTGGCAAAATGTAAGGCAATTTATTAAATATGCCATTTGGAATATAGAAAAGTTCCCACTTGTCTCAATGCCAAATAGGAGACGTTCTGCCACAGTGGCCAGAACAACTGGAAACACGGACCAGTCCAGTCGGAGATATTCAGGGAACCTTGAACCTTGGACTTTAAATACAGTAATGGACTCAACGTTGTTCTTGGCTAAGCCCTTTAAAAAGACTTGAAGTGTTCTCCGGGATGGAGGCTGCCCTTTAAGTTCTACCTGGATGCACTGTGTCAACTTATTTATGAGCAAATATGCCCATTTGGGTATCAATTACTGTTATTTCATCCTATCAAAATGTTGCTTCCTATTCATGCTAAGTGCTGGAGGATGCAGAGGGAAATCCTACATTGCTCTAATAATGTTGTGCTTTGAGCCCCACAAGCTGAGTGTCCCATAGTCCCTTATTATGGGAGAGAAGAAAAACATAGCTGCAAACCTGTAGGAAACTGACTCTAAAAAAATCTAGACTGAGAAATAGCACTTAAGAGGAGAAATATGTATTTTTGATTCCGGAGGAGCCGTCTCTGTAAATGCATTGCTTGATTAAATGTACTTAGTTACTTCCCACTACTGCCCTCAAGCAAATGAAATAACTTCATATGAATAGCATTGATATTCTAAACAGCAAAGGTCTCCCACGGAGTAATAAAACCCTCGCGTTCTTAATTATTTACATTTCATTTCAGCGTGAAACGCTCAGAATGCAGCTGATAATAAAAACTGAAAGTGTGTCTTGCATCAGACAGTTTTAATTCCGGTAGGACAGAAGAACTCGTCAACATTTTACAAGACAGCAGCTGCAATTAGGAACATACCTCCATCGGGTTTTCTTGAGGGCATGTTGTGTTCAGGTAGTCATTACAGGGCCCGGCTGTGTGTTATCTGCCTTTAAAACTGTCAGAAACAGCAGCAGCGCTGGTTTCCTTGGGGACTGCTGCGTGTGGAGCTGTTCAGAAGTCGGTTATTGAAAAGCAGACGGCAGTCCTTGTAGCCACCGGCTGCACTTCATTTATATTATGCAACGTTTCAGCCTCGGCAGGGACAATATAACCGTTCATCATTCAATATTACTTAACTCAAGGTTGTCCACATCTTAAAAATATGCCTATTTATCAACCACAGACTGAATGTGCGGTTGCATTATGTCAGAATCGGCTTGTAAACTCATGTTCAATATTGACAGGGACAAATAGTGCATGATGCATCATGTTGTTACTTTGATGTGTCATGTGTGGCATGCATCAGCATCATGCATCTGCTGACAGCTGCAGTACATCGCTGAGATCCTGACAAACGCAACACTTTACTCAACACTTTACTTTGTTTCCCCTTGTAGTATTTAGTATTTTAGTATTAGTATTTAGTATTTAGTATTTTTAGTATTTAGTATTTTAGTATTAGTATTTAGTATTTAGTATTTGTAATTTAGTATTAGTATTTTGTATTATAGTAGTAGTATTTAGTATTTTAGTATTTTGTATTTAGTATTGTTTTGTGTTTTTATTTGTATCTTTTATTTTTATTAATGCTCTATGTACACCTACTGCTGTGATCCTGAAATGTCCCCACTGTGGGACTAATAAATGAATATCCTATCCTATCATCCTCTGACATCCTCTGGCTCATACACACCGTACAGTGGACTCTAGTTGTGTGTGTTTGAGCCTTAACTGTGGGGACAAACATCTTTCACACACTCACATTATTGGGACTTCACTCCAATGTGGAGACACACATCTGGAATACCATGTATTATTTATTTTGTACGGAAGATACTTGCTTTTGATTTGGGTTAGCAATGAGTTTAAGCTAAAAGGAGGTGATACTCAATAGAACATCCTCGAGTGTGTGTGGCATGGTGCTGGAGGGAGGTGACAAAATAATACAGATTATTTAATTATGTTGCTTTTAGCTGAATTCCTTTTGTTACCGTTTACGCTAATTTAGACAATGCAACTGTGACCTTGTAGCTGCTGGTTTTTCGACATGCTAGCAATGTGAATCGATGATCTGAAGCAGACTGAAAGAAATAAAAATGTGAAATTACGAATGATATTCTCATCAGCTTTAGCTGCACTATTGTGCTCCCTAAACGTGTGCTTGTTAGCGTTGTCATTATGAGGATGTAAACACGCTAACGGCAGTAATTAGCTGCATTGGTAGGGTGACCATATCCATAACACCGAAAAGGAGGACACTATGCGGTATTTCGTGAGACTGAATAATTGCAAAAGGATGTTGGCGTGCTCCCCTCTACAACACAACGTTGTGTGATTTTACATGATGTGTGTGTGTAACAGAATAGTCTTGAAGAAAAAAACTGACCATTGAGATGAAAAGTGCTGTGTGCCACAAGGCATAACATTTGTGTTATTCATTAAATTAATGTTTTAAAAGCATAAATAAAAACAAACATTTGGTTTACATTTAAAGGCTCAAAAAGTAAAGCATTTCTAAAGTGATTCAGTCTTTTGGGGACTTGTGTGCAGCGTCTTTATCCGTGTGCAGCAGGCCACCTGTATTCAAGCACACTGTTCATCTCCTGCAGGGACACATATTAACAATACTGTTATCCACATTTACAAATATGTATGGTTTTAAACCCAATGAATATTCATATTACATATAACACATTCATACAATCAAAATGCTGCATTATAAATCAATTTAGCTTAAGAGCTTCCTACAGGAAATTAGTAGCCTATATTTGCTCAATTAAATACACAGCAAAAAGATTGCATCATATGGAATGGATGCCCCTGACACAACATTATCAAAGTGTATGTCGGTTACATTTTTTTTTAAATGGTTAAATCTGTATTTGCAATACTGGAGCTAAATCTGGCTGCCGGCAGCCATAAAGACCTTGAATCTGAAATATTTCAGACCCCAGGAGGAGGCAAACAGTCCATGTAGCGCCTCTTGGACTTCATGGTGCCCATCTGTTCCTGTCCTGGAGCACCTCCACTGCAGGCTGCCTCCTCTTGCCAGGAACAGCAGCAGCAGACACTTCCTAAAACATTAAACACATGCAATAAAACAACTGTTATAAGGTCATAATCTGACAAAAATCACTCAGACGATGGCGAAGTGCAACACTGGCTACAAGATCTGGTAGAAGATCTCCAACATCTTGCTGCACACGTTGAAGGATCGGAGCTTCCTCAGGAAAGAGTCGTCTCATCCCCTTCTCGTACACAGCGTTGATGTTGGCCTTCCAGTTCAGTCGGCTGTCGATGGAGACGCCCGGGTACTTGCACTCCTCCACCATCTCCACGTCCACTCCCAGGACGTTTTTGGAATCCCTGCCAGACGCATTTTTTAGGTCTCAAAAAGAAGACATGTCCGGGGGAAAGAGGACGTCTGTTCACCCTAGTCATTAGGAGCACGTAAACATGCTAACGGCAGTAGCCTAATTAGCTGTGTTAGTAGTGTCACAAAGCACCACAATGTTCTATTTACCACCATTTACTGCAATGATGCAACAAACTAAACCGAATCCGACTGCTTGGCTAAAGCGGTCTGGTTTTGTGATGTTATTGTAGGCTACTAAAGCTTCTAGCCTCTAATCTGTAATTGCAGCGTGAGGTGCTATCATGCAAAACACATGTGGGGGATTTTGTGTGACTATAAACGTGCAGATGTGGCAACAAAGAGTACATTTGTATATTGGTGTGACATAAACAGCAGCCAGATGGCTCAACTATGTGCTGCATAGTTAAAACATCTGGATGCTAAAGTGATGGAATAGGCTTGCTCTGACATGGTTAGACAGAAGTGTTTTACTTTTATCTCCGTCTGTGGCCTCGATGTGTTCAAATGCGAGAAAAAAAAGGTTTTGAAGGTTGTCAGATCTCTTTTTTTTTATTTAGAACTTCATAAAAACGAAACAGATGAAGCGTTATGAGATTTAGAGCTACAGAGAAATGTGAAAAACATTAAATAGGGTAACTCAAATGGAAACAGAGAATGTACAACATAGAGGAACTATTGCCCGCTAACACAAATTAAAATTACCCCTAATCTATTACACATGTATACATACAACTCTTTACACGCATAAAGTATTTAATACACAAGTTTCACATGTTCTATGTTGCTTGGTCTCTTGAATTGTTCCCCTTTCTAAAAACAGATTATTTTTTCAGATTTTCTGGGCGAATCTGATTCACAATTTAAGAGCTGATGGATTTTTATACTTTTGTAAAGCTAACTTATATATTGATGATATTGTGACAGGTCCATGAAATCCATAAAGATGAGGGACTATACAGGGCGAGCTCCTTTTCTGACAGCTAGATGTTGAGCCTGTTGTTACTTCTAAAAATCTACTTGTGCTGGCTCATGACGCCCCGGAGGAAATCATCAAAGCGTGGGGCGGCGTGCTCCTTGGCGGGCTCGTCAGCCGCCTCCTCCTCTGGGGCGGGCTCATCGGCGGCGGCGGGCTCGGGGCGGCGCAGGCGGCAGCTGTAGTCGTACTCGGGGTCGCAGTCGGGGTCGGGCAGGATGATGCCGTCCTTCGCCGGCCTCGGGGCTTCGACGGCGGTCGGTGGAGAAAACTTTCCGCAGTTGGGGTCGAAGGGGTGGCAGAAGGGCTTGGCCGGAGCCCGGATGTCGGCCTGGGAGCCGGACTTCACCGGGGTGCAGTCTTTGTCATAGTGCACATAGCAGTCGTGGCCCTCCTTGGTCAGGCCGCGGACGCCCAGCTTGTAGCGGACCTGGTTGATTGATTGATTTTTTGTTTTTGATTCATAACAGATCACAGCAAGTAAAAACATCATGCGACACGCCTTTTTTAATTTCACTAAATCATTTAATAAACCAGATGAAAAGGAATAAACAATTTAAAAAAAACACATTCAACAAGCAAGATTAAGCCTACAGTAGATTAGTCAAAACATCTATCTAGTGGTTCCTATAGCAGGACTTCAAATTCAGACCTGGTGCTCGGGGATCTGCGGGGCGGGGTTGCGCAGGGCGGCGCGGCGGCCAGGATGCAGAACGGGTTGTAGCGAGGGTCGCAGGCCGGAGGAGCAGCGGGAGGCGCGGGCGCGTCTTGGGGCGCGTACTCCAGCACGGGCTTGGTGAGGCCGGACAGCTTGGTGGCGGTCAGCGGGTTGCAGCCGCCGTCAAACAGCGGGTTGCAGTGTTGCTCTTTCGGGGCCGCCTTCACGGCAGCGAGGGGGGCGGGGGCAGCGGCGTGGGTCACGCACAGGGGGTCCACCGCCGGGTCGCAGCTGGGGTAGAGGCGGTGGTAGTAGCCAGTGGGGGATTTGTGCACCAGGGTGGGCATGCAGTAAGGGTCCTTGGGGTCGCATTTGAGGGCGGCGTAGGATGGGGCGGGGCCGGTGGCCGGGCGGTACCCGTAAGCCGCTCTCAGGTGATACTGCAGACACTCCACATCTTCAGGGTTGCAGATCCTCAGCAGCTCGGACCTCTGGCCTGCGCTCAGGAAAGGCTCCAGGACCGGGGCGTAGTAGTAGAAGCCAGTGGAGCTCTTCATAGGCATGGGCAGCATGGGGGTGAGGATGGGGGCGGGCATCTTGACCGGAGCCGGCTCGGGCTCTGGGGCAGCGGCGTGGGGGACGAGGGGGAAGAGGCAGTAGGGGTCCAGGTACGGGTTGCACATCTTGATGGCGGCAGACTTGATGGGGGCGGGCATCACCAACGCAGCCTTTGGCTTGCTGGTGGACTCGGAGATGCACTCTGGGTCCTCGGAGTCGGCACACGACTTGTAGATGGCGCTGAGGTGCTTGAGGTAGTGGTTGAAGGTCGGGCCCTCCTCTGACCTGTGCTTGTTCTGCAGGTAGGCCAGGTACAGACGATCCAGATCCTCAACCTGAAGGATCGGTTCAAAAGGGGACAAAATGAATACATCTGCTTTGATTCCATAGGATGTTCATCCCACCGAGAGTACAACTGAACAAAAGAATCAAACTAAAAGACTGGATGCAAAGCCCGAGAAAAAGAGACATTCACACACATCCTCTTGGGAGGGATTGTCTTCGTCAGCTCACAGACGTCTTCCTCCTCCATACAGCCTGAACAACAGAGCTCTCACTGGGACGAAGAAGACATGTTGGAACATGACTTGCATTCTAGAGTATTTTTTAAGAGGGTCATGGAATATTTCTACTTTCATATTCATCATCATCCAAAGCTTTTGAAATCAGACCTTTTCTGGCATTCAAAAATGAGAGAAGAACTCTCTTCACAATGCAGACTGGTTGTAAGGATAAACAAGCACTGTTTCATAATCCTCACTCGGGGGGGAAAGGGAATAATGAATGTAAAACAAACTCCACTCACTCCCTCCTGGTTGTGGCTTTGCATGAAGTACTTGTACCATCCCCAGAAGTCCGGCATGCGTTTGAACTGTGGCACAGCTAACACAGGGGAGTTCCTCCTGTTGCGGACCAGCGTCTGCAGGTTCTGCAGGTTCTGCAGGACCTCGATGTTGTCATCCTCTGACACGGCGGACACTGAGGGGAGAGGAAAGGGAAAGAGTGAACGAGCCTGAATGAACAGAGGTATAGAATATGTGTCTTTTTATGCCCCCAGACTCTGGACACGTGTTTCCCTATTTACAGGCAGAGACAAGAGAGTCTTAAAGTTATGAATGAATAATATACTTTTATTTATCTGGATTCTATTGGATGTATAGGGGATTTTTTTGTTGTTGTCATGTTCAATTATTTTATGTTTGTACTTTTTATCTAAGTAAACAAACCAAAAAGCTAACTAGGAAAATGAAATGTGTTTGGAAACACACACATAAGTAGACCAATCTTATGATAAGTAAATATTTACGAAGTTCATAAAATTGTTGCATATTTACTTTATTTCCAGAAGTTCGATGCGAGATCGATACTTCCACCAATGGTATTGAACTGTTCATCAAACCCTCAGAAAGGAATCAAATACACTTCATTTCCTTAAATATCAAACTTATTTTTTAATATGTAAAAGATCTATGGGCTGAGCTTGTTTGAGTTTAAATACGAGGTTAAAAAGGTTGTTGTGACGTAGCTTTTATTTTGAGTTCTTAACTGGAAGAGCTTTGTTTGTGGATTGGATTTACAGGATGCTTCTTGATCTTTGATTGAAATAAGTGGACTAAATCATATTTGTTGGTGCCTCGGTTATTTTATCTCCACAGGAACAACTGAGAATTCATATTCATTGTTGATTGGGTTAGGGGCGGCATCGGGCCATTACTTTCATCATCAGTTAATCTGCTAAATATGTTTGATTAAATGAGGCTAATGAATCGCTTTGTCTATCAAATGTCAGTATAAAGTTAATCGTAACAATATGTATTAATGGCAAAGATAACTTCTTCAAAGAAAGCAATTTTGGACCCGAAAATGTTAACTATCAAATAAAGCAAATAAAGGCTGGAAACAGCTAGTTTGTTCAAATTTAAAACCAATGATGGAAATCTTGGCAGATTTATTTAGAATTCAGCTCTAGTTCGAACTTCTCCGGATTTAAAGTGTGTGTTATACTTGTGACCACTAAGCATGGCATGAAGTTGAAGGGATATGGATTTATCCTTTACAACTGGCCCTGTTTAAAGTTTTAAAGGCCACTGGAAACAGCCGACGTGTCCCACGTGCCACGTCACAGGTCCTTACCGTCCTCCTCCCTGTGCTGCTGCACCGGAACGGCCCCCAGGAACTCTGCAAAACACGAGCGGCCGCCACATTAGCGGCAGCAGGGACGTGAGCTGACTGGGACCAGATGTTGAGCTTTCCCTCGACATCAGGGGAAATGCTGACGTGCTAATAAGCCCCTCGGTGAGACGCGGCAGGTGCCGGGGCTCTGGCGCCCGAGCACAGGCAGCATCTTGCAGATTAAACACCTCCCTCCTCCTGCAGAGCCCCACATGCACACTGTGCTAGGCTTTGAGCCAGAGCGGTGGAGCATGTGCCACTGCTGGGGGCCTCCTTAAAGTGAACCTGTAAAACTACAAAGAGCGGGCCCTCGCAAAACACAATTACCGACACACTGTAGAATCTGAAGGTGGGAGGGAGGGGACGTGTCTGCGTACATCTCTTGTTTCCACATGTGGAGTGTCTTCTGCTCCACCAGGGGTTTCCTTCAGAAGTTTACGAGTAGGAGAAAACAAGCCAAGTCAGCTGATTATGGCGGAAGCTTCGGCCCCTTCTCAGTTATTAATGTGGAAAATCCCTCAAAGGTGCAGGGATACATTTATTTTATGACTCTAGGGAGATTTACAGGCTGCCTGCACATCAGCATGTTAGCATCAGCGTGGTATTCTACTATTAAAGAGATGCGGGTATAGTGTCTCTGTAAATATGGGCTACAGATGTATATTGGATTAAATAAATACTTAGTTCGTGAGCCCAAAATGAGGAAGAAGTACTCAAATCTTATACTTAGTAAACATAGCAATAAAGTGGTAGAAGTATTTTATTCAAAATCCCTCTTAGGTTAAAGAACATCATCAGCAGAATTTACTTAAAGCATCAAAAGTAAACGAATGTTGTGCAGAGAAACAAATCATTTGATTTTTATATTGTTGTAGATTTTATTATTTTATGTATGTTTATTATTATAAAGTGTCTCAGATGCATTAATGTGAAGTAGCTTTTTAATCAAAGTGGAGCTTATTCAACTACATTATATTGTATTCTGTTGGTCAGTTTATAAATACTGTGTGTCATATTTTAGAAACACTTTATTTCTCCTTTGACTAGCTGGTCACTCAAGTGGAGAGCAAGCGTCACAGTATTGTACTTGAGCACATTACTTGAGTAAATGTACTTGGTTTCATTCCATCTCTGCCAAAAATATACTCAAGAAATGCTTTAAAAAGAAAAGAAAACAGTTATATATTACCCAAAATATACTTTTACCTCCTCCGATCTCTGAAAATCCTTCAAATTAAACAATACAAAAAGGTGATAATATGCACTTGTGTAATAAAAAGTGTAACCTATATGAGAGGGGGGGGGGGTGCAGGTGGATACTGACACCATAGGGGTGGGGAACCACTGGCCTAAATGTGGAGAAACTTAAAATGTAAAAACATTCATTGTAGAATGTGGATTAGAGTTATACTTCGGGTCATTAAATACCGGAAAAGACCTGAGTGTCTTCAGTAAATGGACAATATCCCTCATGCTATGTTACATTTCTAACTGTCGGGCAGAAATCAGATAACGTCATGGATACATTTTGAGTCAGTTGCAAAGTGCAGATCAAGTCTCACCTGGCAGTAAAACCACAGCCAACAGGAATCCTGTGTGGATCAGGAAATGCGATGGTCGTCCAACCCGAGCCATTTTCTGTTTCATGTGCTTCTAAAGGGTAAAAACACAGACACAGGATCCACTGATGTTAGAACAGAACCGTGTTTGAGGATGCTGAATAAAGTATGAACTTCTCGGAGTGTATAGACTTGTGTGTCTTGCTGTACTTTCAGCAAACTGTTTGATATGGAAATGAAAGACACTCGGAAACAAAGAGAGAGCTTTTGTGTGAATGACTCACACCAAGACAATAGAGAGGATTGGGGACACGCTGTAATATGGATTCTTTTTTCAGGGATTAATGAGAAGAAATAGACTGTCAGAATATCAAATAAAACGACTAAACTGAACAATCAAGCAGCGAAAAGCTGGAAATGTTCTTCTGTCTGTTGAATCGCACAAAAGGAGAGATGTTTTCCTCCTGTTTCACCCCGTAGATCCACAGAGGATGCCGTAGAGTTTCACTCACTTACTTTGTCTCTCTAAACTCCACATATATCAACTTTTAGAAACATGGAGCATTCAAATGAGTCCTTACCTGCAAAGGTGCTGAAGTTCTGGCCTCCTGTGATCACCTCTGGATCCAGTGGCTCTCTGGATGGAGGGGGGGGGGGCTCGCTGCACTGTGGTTGCCTGAAATGTCGAAAAAACCTTTACCTATGGGACACGCGAGCAGCGAAACATTTTAAAGGAGCCCCCTTGATCATTAAAAACAAAAAGGCATGTCATACGTGTCCAACATGCTGGTGGACGCTCGGGGATTGGCTCCCGCGCTGCCGTCCGTCCGACCAATAGGGATCCTGTAATTAGGAGAGTCGAGCGGCACGACTGCTTTCAGTGGAGGAAAGATTAACAAGGTGATATTTAACGTTGGGTTTCTTTCCTCACAGGTGTGGAATGCGGGTGTCAACATGCACGGGGACGTTATATCAAAGACACATAGTCGATTTTGAGATTTGACATTTCCGTGGGCGCAAACATAAAAAGTAGAAAACTGGTAAATCCCCACAGCTTGAGGTCTCAGTTACAAGAGAGCGGATTCATAAAGAAGGGCCTGAGGCGATGGAGGGGGTGCTGATAAATCTTTCAGTGGAAACCGTCGTGCAAGAAGAGTGTCCTGGTGTAAGATACATAACATAGAATCAAGAAGTAAATAACAAGCAGTAAATAACATCAACCTCTTGTACTCCGTCTATTAAACTCACTGTTTGTATTCCATTGATTCATAAGAACAGTCTTCCTTTAGAAATTGACTAAAAAATATATATATTTCGTAAATATCTTCTCTGTTGCATCAGTATTAACAAACGCGTGTCTAGGATCACAGCAGCTTTACTCATTTAAATGCAGTGGTGCAGTGCTACATCCGAGCAGAAGGTGCAGCAGCTTTTTCGATAATGTTTCCAAATGTTCCCCGTCTTTGAATACAGATACTCATTTGTTTTTTAAAGGCGCTCTACGGAGTTATCTGCTGTCGGAGGGAAGAAATGCTCTGCAAGCGTACTGGTTGTTTGATTCTCTCTGGACATACCATGGACATTAATTTAAAAAAAAGATAGTTTGACTCTTTTTTTAAACTCTACGAGTGTGAACAAATAGTCTTTTTTGCATTCCCTGAACAGCTTTTTTTGTTTAATCTAACAACAGAGAAAGCTGTATTCCTCAGGAAAGGAGGCCACTAATGAAGCTGCTGCTGCTGCTGCTGCAGACGTGCAGCGCCATCAGGGCGGCGTGGCAGCACCACTGTGTTTGGAACGGGCTCCTGATGCTCGGCTGTGCTACGTGGCCTTTAGACTTTAGAGGTGTGGAAATAACTGAAAAGAAGTGGAACCAAAACCCCACGGGCAACATCCAAAGAAATGTTTTCTTTTACCTAAACAACAAACACAAGTAAATACACTATCACACAGTATCTTTCATGTTTCCAAACTTGTTCCAGCCTCCACAGATTAACCCAAGTATCAGCGACATGTTCAAGTTGATTTTAAACTAAATGGTATTGAACAATAAAAGCAATAAAAAAGGATATTGTTACAATCATTTTCCATACAATTCAGATGAAAGTGATTCTAAGCTAAATCAAATGATTCTGCCTCCAGCATCGTCTTCCACTTAGTGACTGTCATACAGTTAGTCCCCGACATCATGTTTACGTTTCAAAATAACTGGGCTGCTGCAGGAAGAGACACATCGCCGTCTTCTTCATCCTAAAGCAGAACAGCCCTCATGTGTTCGTCTCTTTCTTTTCATCGAACTTTCCAAAATGTTGAGCCAGTTAGAACCCATAAAGCGAAAAACTTGTTAAAAACACAGACCCTTGTTAAAAAGTTAATCCCTGTCAGATGCTTTTATGCTTGCACTTAAGCTGCGGTTCTAGTTACATGTCACATACAAATAAAGCAGAAAGGGCTCACGTTGGGATTATTCATCGTTTAAAAGTTGTGTTCTCAAGTTAAAAGAGGAAGGAATATTTTTAAACAAATAACTAAACAAACTTTAAACTAAAGCTTTAAACTAAAGCGTTGAGTGAATGTTAATGTTCACAGATATTTCCCTGACCGTCAAAAGAGCCGATATTGTTCCGTTGTTGCATTTAGCTCAACACAGCCTCAGAGCTGCTAGAGTGGCTACAGACTCTTAGTTTTGTCATATAAATGTAAAAATGATTGATAACCTTATCCAGTTTCATCTTAACATTGTCCTGCACACCCAGAATTTAGGGTTCATAATTAATAGCATTCACTAATTGCTATTTAATTCTGCTGAAAGCATTGTTTCTGTTCCTCTACGCATTGAAAGGTTCATCTAAAGCATTTCTAATAAAGCTGATTATTTCCTGCTATTACAGACATTTTGGTTAATTGGTTCTGAACCTTGAGCTACAAAACTCCATCAGATAGTACTCTGTGTAAACTGCTAGTAAATGCACATTCAAGATGTTTTACCATTGTCTTATCATAACTGTTGGATATTTATATGCTGACAGTGCAGTTCTCTGTTTTGCTGATTCTGAAAAATTAAAAACCTGCAGTTTGCATTTTGTCTTCTCCAGAAGCCTCTTATCTGTCTTATGCTGAATAGTAATAAAACCCAAATGTTCTGTTGGAAAAAAGTAGAAATATGATTTACTTCCACACCAGCGCTCTCATTGGCCGGCTACTCATATTGAACAGTAAACACTTCAGAGAAGATTAAATCTAAAACCTATATGATATCTGACTGACAAACTAAGAATGAAAAATAAATCAGAAGCTCGGTTGGCACCCCACTGCAGTGATGTAATTCACAGACACTCATCTGAATGCAAAACCTCTCCTGGCCGTCAAGTGAGCGTCGGCTTGTGTTTATAACGTCGGTCTCCGTGAGTTACCGTGTCTTATTTGGTTTTGCGGCTGCAGTATTGGAGTTAATCCGTCCCTCTGAGGTTCCTCTGGTTTTCTTTTATGTTCTGCACTTCATTTTCCTGGAAAAACTGCAATACCGTAAATATAGAATTTTTTTTATAAACATAACGGGAGAAGCCAATGATCTCAAAAAACGACCGTATCAATAGTCAATAACGGTTCAAAGTTAAATATCCTCTATGATGGGTACAGAGGACTACAGCTAAAATAGTTTCTATTGTCCATTAATCTGTCCATGGTCGTCTCAGATGTCTTTGTTTCTCCAATGCACAAAACCCAAGATGTGTTTCTGATCACACGAGGCAGATACAAGCAGAAAATATTCACATTTAAGAAGTTGGAACAATGTCCTTTTTGGTATCAGGGTAAAAAAATTACAAATGATTGATCGATTATCAAAATAGTTATTGATTCATCTTCAGTCAAACTATCAAACAATTAATGGTTTCAGCTCTACTTTACATTTCGGAGCCCTTGAAGGACCCTTTATGGAACGTGTTATGGTGGTTAAGTGCTAAAAAATTAAAATAAAAAGTCTACAACCCAACTCTGCTGATGAAGGTCATGTGATCTGACTAAGAGCCCTGAATGAACACACGTATGACTTCATTTATACAAAACATTATTTATTGACTTTTGATCACAAAAATACAGGTGACGATGCACAGACTGCTGTGCACTTATGTGCAAAGTAACGACGCAACAGGACACACTGCCGATATTAAACCAAACACAGAACGCATGAGACTATCATTCAAACTATTTTAGCCGACCATCGTTCATCATATGCCATCTGCGGCATGTTTAAGGGCGACAGCATACGGAGCCTCTGCCCATCACACGTATAATTACGCTCCTAACAGGTGTTCTCCAGCTCACTGAAACCTGCAATCCAGTCGAGAAGCGGTGGAAGACATGAGCGCGATACAAGCTCATAATTTTAACATACCATACATGAAGAATCCTCGGGATGCTAAGAATTTCACAACATCTGGAGCCGGTGACGACTTTTTAAGGATGTTTTAAAAAAGCCTGAAACTAGAACATCTATGACAGTAAATTGTATGTAATTAGATAGAAAATGGTCGGTTTGCTTTGCACCCGAAAAAGAAAGATGTGGAGTGGCGAGAATATAATCCATCAACTCTTGAAGTCTGTCACTGGATGTCATCATCGTCAAATAGATCCTCAAAATCTGCCGAAACAAAACAAATAAATTATTAAATAACAGACTCATGACAGCCGGACAATGAAACGCTGGCTGTATTTCAAATGTGTCTACGAGCCAGAGATGTTGTCATAAAGTGTGGTGGAGAAGGCAGGAGTGGTGCAGGGTGATAAAAGCAAAGGGATCTGGGAATGCACAGGCTGAGGAGTCTGCTGAGCGGCCTTCCTGGGCCTGACAGTTTGTGAGATCAGAGGTCAGCAGCAGGAGTGTATGAACATGCACGGGGAATATGTGCCACATCCTCTGTGCATGCATGCAGCCGGCAATTAAAGGGCCAGTGTGTCGGGGATCTGGGACCTATTGAGAGAAATGGAATATAAGATGTGTGGCTGTCGTCTTCTTCGAGCCGTGCTGCAGCAGACAGACCGAACATATTCACGTTACCTAAAGGTTATCCGGCATGTTTATGAAACTAACTTGAGTCGCAGAGTGCAAAACCAACGTCCTGCCAGTCGCCTCCCGGTAAAGTAGTGTAACGGACGACGTTACCAGCCTTGCAATGGGAGGCGTGAGCGTAGGCGCATTCAGAAGGTTAATATCCAAAACCATACAATTAGATGTGCTCTGATCCATTAGAAAATAATAATGAAAAATAAGCTTTCATTAGTTCCTCAGCGTTTATTGTCGCCGTGGACGTTTAAGATACGTTTCCTTTCATATTCGTTTGTTGGTTTTCTAGAGCTGCAACGTTTAGTCAATCCACCGAAAATGAGTCTGCAATTATTTTGTGAATCTATTCATAATTTTTGTCTTTTTCTAATTGTCTCGTTGCTGTGACAACCTCTCCCTTCCACTAGGGGTCTGTTCCTCGTCAGTTGATGAGCCGCCCTTGAGCCTGGTGGGAGTCTATGAAGAGGCGCCACCTGAACATGGCGCCGGGCGCTCCCTTGACTCGTTGTGCTCCTTTTGGCTGACACTGATGCCGATTTGTTTTTTTTGTTAAAGTTACTTTTGGTATTCTTTAAATACATATCTATGTATTTTACATGTCTATGTATTATTTCCATGATGATAAGAGTAATTTTGGAAATTATTACCAGTATTTTTTGCCATTTTAGGCATGACAATTAATCCATTTAGGGGAAATAATCAACAGACGAATGGTTGATGAATATATATTTTTTTCATTTTCAATTATTCGGCCTCAATCGTTAGATTTATTAAATGTCCTTATAGCCCGAGGTGATATCTGGTCTTAAAATATTGTTATGATCAGCAGTCCAAAACCTAAACCAACCTAATTTACGATCACACAAGACACTAAAGCATTGTGTTTAATACATTTATTTCCTGTAAAATAAATGCTCGTAGGCATAGTGGGAATTGACTTCTTGTATTTATAGCCAAACTATGAAAAATCGTAGTTTCGTTAAAAAGACAAAAGTATGAAGAAAACTTTGTGTGACCCCTGTGTTCTTCTTCATAAACTTTAAGTGTTGTTCTATTGTCTAAGTGCTGCAGTCCGTCAACATGCAGTACATTTTGTGCAGACTGTACACAAGAATTTGCAGTGTGTTTGTCATCCACACGTCCTCCTTGTGCTCAGACTGTTGTTTTAAAAGGTGTCATCAAACACTGCGAACATAGAAATCAGACAGCACATGACAGAAAAACAACATTCGGGCTCTAATTAAAGCCTTCACAAAAAACAACAACACATTACAATGGAAGACAGGTACGCTCAGGTGAAAACATTCCTTCTGTCACGTTATAACCGCTGGGACGATACGTGCCCCCGTGCGATATCTGTGCATTCAATATTAATATTAATTGATTAACTAAAAGCGTCATTGAAGAAATAAATAGTATTAACCAAATTGAATCTATTGATAAAAGACGCAGGCAAAGCGTCAGTATTTATTGATGAATGAATTTGAGCCAGGAGTGTTGATGTTGTATTGTAAACAAGGTAATAATACACAAACGTTTTCCAAAAATGAATGTTTTACTTGCAGTTGCAGTTCGATTAAACTATAGTTTCCTGTTAGCCTTGCTATAAAGTAAACCAATTTATAAATGCCCGTACAAACATGAGGACCAGAACAAAACAAAGTGTGACACACTGACGTTATTCTTCCACAAAACCACTGCAGCCTGAATATTTCAGTGGGAAATTCCACTAATTGGCACAAATTGTCCCTTTTGTGACGGAAAGAACTGAGCCAGTGTGACACCGATTGTTCAACATTTAAAATCCCTTTAGAAATGTAGGCCAGGGGATTTGGAAGCTGCTTTCAATACGCCTGGAGACAGTTAAGTGGAACACATCTCTATCACGAGGGAATAAAGCTTGCCACCCTAAATTAGCCTCATACAAAGCACATCCACAGACCCCCTGCTGAGAAGTCTGCTTGGAATCTGTGTCGCACATGGCGAGAAGTTGTGGACGTTTGATGTAGCTGCGCCTCGGGACAAGAGATCACACTACATTATAAAATACTGTTAGTAAAAGGGGGGCGGGGGGTAAAAGGAATGTTTTGGGGCCAGTAAAGAGATGTCCTGCTGTGAAACCAGCGGCGCTCTGACGCCCAGAAGTGAAATAACATCATGTACTAATAGATTCAATCTGCCCGGACTATTTCCTATTTGAAGATGACTGACTCCTCCTCAGTTCCCTTCAGATTACCTGAGCAAAGTGAACAGAGCTTTTCTAGTATCCAGAACATCCAAGGGTGCTATAATATTACCATTGGCACCGCCAACTGCACGACTCGGCCCCCAACTCCTCCCCGATGAAGGCAATAACAAGAGAAATAAATATCCTCATCTCCAGGCACATGAGGCATTGTTGAAATGCTGGACACGCACCAGTCTGCCGTATTTCAGCGAAAAATGTATCTTTGGGGACTAGCCCAATTTATCATCATTTATTATTCAGCATTAATGGGGCAGTACATTATGGAAAACACCAATTATTTGTATTTCATGTACAGTTACAAAATACATTTTGTAATCTTTGATAAAGTCTGACCTAATATCAGCAAAACTGACTCAATTTATCTTTGAACTGCCGTGTATAAAATATTTACATATTTTGAGTTTTAATCAAATCAACCATGTGTATATATTGTCTGACATGATTAGAATATATACAAAGTTCTGGCATCGAAAGGAGGTATTTATTTGTATTGGATTACTGTATAAATTAAGCCACGGCCTGCACTTAACGTGCACAACAACAATACATCTTTATGTCCTCAATATTTTTGGAAGGGCTCAATTAATTGCTGGTTTTGAAGTTGAGAAAAGGTAAGGAATGTTGTATGTATTTGATGAAATTGTTTACCGTTGAAGAAATCTAGGTGAACTGCCTTCTCATTGGCAGCCAGGTCCATCAGCAGTCCTGTGCTTCCCCCAGCCTGCCAGAGAACAAACATGCAGCACAGAGGCACACATTCAACACAAGAAAGACAGGCAAGAAAACAGTCGATTACTATTACTGACATTTTGTTTAGATACATCTGTCAGTATAATTTAATTTGAAATATTTAAAAAAAATATTCTGTATTTTTATTATTATTCTGTATTAAATTATTATTTTTTTTTTCCATTTTATTTGGTACCTCCTAATTACTTGAACATATTACAGAATGTGATTTAATCGCCGAGTATCTGTACACAATTCAAGGTATACGTCGTATTTAACTCTGACTTTAAGCTGCTCTCAATGCAAGTTAAAATACACACACAGACTAAAAACAATATATATATATATATATATATATATATATATATATATATATATATATATATATATATATATATATATATATAAATAAAGGACATTATTAAGGGTGAACACTTGAAGTATTTAGTCAATTAATAAATAAATTGTTTTAATCAAAAGTTCTTTAAAACTAAATTTCTGAGATGTGCTCATATGTTTTTGGGTAATAAGTCATTCAGCATGAACAAATCTTTAAAAAAATGACTGATTGACTAAATTAGTCTTTGTCGACAAAGACCAAAACAACCGATTAGTCTTTAATATAAATGTTAGTATAAAAAATGTTAAATGCTAAGAGCATTAGGAAAAGAAAAACAATATTATTGTACTATTATGTGTAGAAGAGTCCTGTGTTATACATACCATTCTATATAAAAGTCAAGTGTAATGTCAACAAATAGTGCAAAGGAATAAATATTGAATGGGTAAAGTACTCGAGTATTATATATGAAGTGGCTGGTAGTGTAGAGATGTTATATCAGCTATATTCTTATATACAGGCTATATTAATAATTAACAACTTAATAATTAATTTGTCGGTAAGTGGATAAGTTCTGATTTAACGTAACTGTCACGTGTAAGGATATTATCTACGACCGTTACCAAGGCAACAAGCTTCGGTCACATTAACGTTATTGTTATTTTAGCAAATGTGTGCGACTTTAAGCAATTAACGTTGAACGGACATTTCGCTATTAAGGCATAAGGCAGTAAAACGTCTCAGTGTTTAGTTATATATACACAGCTAACTATATATATACACACACGTTAGTTAACTGGATTAATGAGTTAACGAGCTAGTTAGCTAACGCTAGCTAATTAGCTAACCTCGTCCAGATCAACGTAGGGCCCCGCGCCCTCAGGAAACATCTCGTCCACTGCTGGCTTCATGACGACGGTCGAGTTGGATTGATCCTTTAGTGGCATCGATGAACCACGTGGTCTGATCGACTAACGTTCATCAAACGAAGAGCCGAAGAAGCGCCACACAGTCGCGCTAACGCGGTGTCGGGTCAAAATACATCCGACGTGGAAGTCGAGCGAAGACACAGAGGTTCCGTGTTGTAACCTTAAATAAAACGGGGACAATTGTGTCATCGTTTATTTGACACACACACTTTTTAATATGTGCGTAGTCCAGACGTCATCAAGGAAAACATTGTGTTACTTAATTTTTAGATATTTCTTTTCACTTTTCCAATGGGGATTCAAGCTGTTGCGAAATGCTGCCAAATTAATGATTTAATTGATTCATTAATTAATTAAACACATCGACCAACATGTTGTGAGGTAATAATGTATATATATACGTATCATTCGTCACTAGGATTGTTTTTATTCAGAGTTCTTCCATTCTTGTCATCCTAGTTAAAGATTTTTTTATTTTTTATTGTATGGTGGGAGGGTCAGAAGACAGAGGGTGTCGAATATGGACAGATAGTAAAGCCCCCGAAGTCAAATATGCAATTTATGATATTCAATCTGTAAATCTAAATTGACTTGAATTTATACAAGGTTCCATACCACATTATAATAACATGTAATTTCCAGTTGAGTACCATTAGTCTACCATTTGTTATTCTTCAGGATTAAGTTGAACAGGAAATAATGTTTCAAGACATCCAATGTTTCATCACGTAAAGAAACTTATTAGGATATGCAGCTCTAAACATTTATCAAATGTAAGTAAAATCTTTAATAAAACTATTTTCAAATCAGTTTTTGTTTCTGATTGATACAGTATCTGTGAGCTGTAGAAATCCTTCACACTGATGTTTATGCAAAACATTGATTAAAAAGATGCTACACAGAATCAAACAACCAAGTATGTTTCACTGACTTTTATTGACTCTAATTAGATGCTGTAGGTTTGTGGTTTAACAACAGATTTACTCAATAGTATTTGATACAATATGATTTACAAACATGTTTCCTTATGACAAAGATTGCAGCTTAAATGGTTTGAAATGTGCAGAAAGGTTCTTTCAGTTTATAATAATACAACCAGGAATGATGCATTGAGTAAGAAGGTGAGTATGGCTATTTCACTTGAGCTGTTGTTGTTGTGTTTAAACACAACAACAACAACAACAACAACAACTATAATGTACATTATATAGGCATGCAGTTATTTTTTCCTGTATATATTTGTCTCAAAAGCAAGAAAGTTGTGTTCCACACATAAACAAACTGAGAAACTGAGACGAGTCACAATCATCTTCATATTAGCCTAAGATTTGTATTGAACAGATCATACACCATGTTCTCTCCTGTCAACAACAGCACCATCTTGTGCTGCATTTCCATCGCTGCTCAGACAGTTTTGTTGCAGTCCTTCTGCCTGCTGGGAATCATCCTGCTCACGTCGATGTTGTTCTTCGCGAAGATCTCCATGGCTTTCTCAAGGGTGGCGTCCGGCAGGGTTCGTGTTCGGCCGAGGATCCAGGCGAAGTCCACATGGAAAAGCCTCAGGATGTCAGTGCAGGAATACACCAGGGCTGAGTTCACGTAGTCGGTAGACAGGATCCAGTAAGGGGAGTAGGGCAGGACTGGGATGGCAAGGAGCATAACACAGAACAAATCAAAAGCAGATCACCTCCAATGTTTTCTTCCGATTTTACACAAAGAGGAAAGAGTGCGAGGCATGTTCATGTTATGAAGTCCAGTAACATTGTCAACAGACTGTGAAATGCCTCTCTCACCGTAGGAATAACTTATTCCCAATTTAGCTGGATTCTTCATATCCTCTACGACTCCAGTCCCTTCGATTTTCCTCAGCTCCGATTTTCTGTTTTATTCCAGACAGCCACATTTCATGTTGGAATAAGGTCACATTTACACACTATGCGAATATTACTCTCATAGACTCTCCATATTTTCACAAAGAACATTCTAATAGGACTCACAGTATTTCAGAGCTGACCACTCGAATGGAGTTGTCCATCTTCAAAGTGAAATTGGTTTCGATGCACTGGCCCTTCTCAAACTGGGCCGGCAGTTTGGAAATTTCAAACCATCTTCCCATGAACTATGAGGACAAAGAAACACGACACGAGTACGAAGACAATTCAAAGCGCTGTGAGCAGAGGGTATGTACACATCTACATGCTTTTAGTGGATTTAGTTTTTGCTACTTTACACTTCTACTCATTTATATTTTAAGGAAAATTAATTTTTACTGCACTATTTTTATTTAACAGCTTTATTTAACAGCTTGTTTGATATAGAGTAAACAACCTTGTGTATACAGTACTACAACTACAACAGTGAAATACTACATGTACATCAATGCACCGATAATATTAATCAAGCAGTACATATACACATTTAAAAAGTAGTTTATAACTCTATATATGAAACATATACATAAAATTACTATATGGGTGCCAACAGGAGGAATAGTTGCTGACATTTAGATGAATAAATGAAACAACATTATGATGTGTAAAGAACCAGATGATAATAAGTAACTTGCCATCTATAAGTATAACTATGAATGGCTACTTAATACGGAATACAAATCAAACCACATATAACACTATACATAATAAACATACATAATCTTTGACACATTTAGAAGAATACACACTTATAGCAGAGTTTTTTTTGTGAAACACGGTTTGCTGTTTTATTTTTGGATAGCCCAAGAGAAGAAGCTCAGCTGTTCATGTCGTCTACCCCCATGAGACACCGCTGGGCATCAGTCTGGCATGGATTCATAATGTTCTCTTAATGTTCTCTTCAAAGGAGCGTGTACCTGTTTGAGGTTGAAGGCCTGTTGAACCGCTGGCTCTGGACATGGACCCCAATGGGGGACCTGAGCCCCGATGAGCGGGAGGATGAAGGCCAACACCACAACCAAAAATAACTTCATAGTTATTACCTGCAAAAGGGGAAAGGATTTCACAACTCAAAATCATGTAAATAATATAAAGTCATATAAAAGTAAGTATTTTAAATGTGAAAGTTTACACAATGAACATATTTCTATACAATGTCTTTAAACAATAGAACATTTTAGTTGTTTACTAGTGAATGACTTGTTATTCTATTATTGACTTCACCTCCAAAGATATGTCTTTACCTCCGTGTCCCGTTGCTTCTGATGTATGTTCTCTCCCTCGGAGCTTTTCTGTTATTTGAAGGAGAGACGTTGCTCTGTGAGCTTGTGCAGCTCTGCAACGTTGTGTCATCAATGGGTGTCATTGTGTAGAGCCAGCTTTATTCCAGACATGAAGTAGACTATTAGCAAAGTGGAGTCATGGGGGACGCACCAGTAGAAATGTAATTAAACAATCTGCATGTTCCTCTGGTTTGGGTGGTCAGGAATGTGAATTTCTGTTTTTTAACTAAATATTTGAGGATTTAGGAACATAGATTTAATGTATTTTCTAACCGTAGAAATACAATGTCCCACTTAGTTCTGGTTGGACAAAGAGACTATTACATCCAGTCTAATTAATTCCTATTTTGTCACATTCTCGGCACAGCTCAGTGAAGGGATGAGCTTCAAACGTTTTAGCTATGCTCTCAACATGGCTCTACATATGCTTATGTCGGTCTTTCCGTCCACTATAATATTTCAAAGAAATTTTCTACATATTCATTTTCCCCAGAGACAATTAATCTTAATGACTTTGGTGATTCCAAACCTTTTGTCCTGTGTACAAGGGGATGAGTCGACTCTTTATCTTGAGGAAACTACGATCCTTTGATGTGTGCAGCAAGATGTTGGAGATGTTCTACCAGTCTGCTGTGGCCAGTGCTCTGTACTGCTCTGTAGTCGGCCGGGAGAGCAGCATTGAAGCCGGAGACATTATTTATCGTATTGTGTATTTGTAAACACGTTTGCTGCTGCTTCAAGAAATGTCCCCTTGGAGAAGAATAAAGTCATATCTAATCTCATCTATTCAGTGGGGAACCTATAGTATTATGTAATTCGGTACAGACATTCATTTATATTTGCGTATGTTCCATCCACTCACTTCACATCCAGCACAGTCTGGCTGAGGAAAGCAGCTCATTTTCCAACAGATCACACCGTGGGACTAAATGTCGACGTGTTTAACTTTGTGGGTGTAATCAGAGCATTCCTGAAGAACCAAATCACTAAATGAGTTCAATTACCGCGTTTCAATTCAAGAGCATCTTTTTTTTATGGTGGCATGCGTCTGCAAAGGAATACTTCATTTTCAAAAATCCAAAATATAATTTTTGCCAATTCATCATTCTTCATTAAACTAAATGTTGTCACTTCTTCCTTAAAATGTAATTTTTCATCCTGGCAATGTGAAACAGATTCAACTACATGAACGTCGTTAATTAATTACAAAAGTCAGGATCATCCATCATTACAAAATGTGGCAGCGCTCACGGGCCAAATACAGAAAAATACACACAAAACCTAAACTAAATTAAATATCTGTTTCTCAGTGTATTGAAATATGTGAAATGTCCTGGTGCAGAAAATCACAGATGTTTAACACTCAACAACTCAGATTACTCTCAATTAAATGCCCTTTGCTTTCTCACAAATCCCCAAAACTACAAATAAGATTAAATTAAAGAAGAGAACAATCAAAATGCTCATTTTCCAGCTCACACACTTCAAAGGGAGGCCTTGTTGGCTGCTCTCGGATTCATCAACGCCTCGTTGAAAATGAAGGTTTTTCCCTGGATGGAGGCAATGAGCCTGACTGATTCAGTAGATGATGAAGAAATGGTGTTTGTGATCTCAGCATCTGTCCTGCTTTGACACAGGTGTTAAGAAAAGCATGATTGGAATTGGAATTATTTCACTTACAATCAATCAGTTATTCAGTGTTTCTCTAACTAATGTCAGATCCAAAACACATGTAGAATTATGAAATGTGTGTTTGTGGGATGAGCATGCAACAGGAACATGAACAGATATGAATGACTGACAGGGTGACCTGGGTCATGTTGGGGTCCTGGCACCTGTGTCCACACACACACACACACTCACACACACACACACACACAGGTGGAAGTGAAAATGCTGTACCATATGCCATAACACGCTAATACACACATCGGCGATGGGAATGTTTCCATATGCTGCTGATGGACAATAGAAGCAACAACACCATCTGTGACATGTTCACCTACATTTAATTGATAGCCGTTACAGGATTGGTGCAGCATTACTGTAAAAAAAAGCTTAGTTTTAAGTGGTTCAATGAGATTTGCAGTGTACTGTAATGATGTATACACATGTGTTGCTGGTATTATGTCCAACCTCTATAAAAACAAATGTCAGTTAGATAGAAAGGGCCTCAGTTTATTGTGAATATGGCTGCAGGAAATCCACATTTCCAACCTATCTCCTGCATTTTTAGGCCTTCGTTAGACAATCAGCAGCAATAGGTGACAGGAAATGAGGGACAACATGCAAAAAATGATGTAAGGAGGGTCTGCTATGTTCGTTCTGTACACATGACACCTGTTGCATTTCTGTTTCCAGATCCCTCCTCTGTTCCCTCCCTCAGGTTTCCTTCTTTTTCAAATTAAGCATGTCACGCTCCATAGAACACATATTTTTATCAATACACTTGCTTCAACATTTAGCTAGATATGTATTGCATTTCATTTAGTACACTTCATTTATTCAACATTTGCTTCATGGAAGAAATAAGTTCTTCATTGTTTATGAACTGGAGTGTTATCACCACGGTGACTGAGTTGACTATTTGGTTAAGCTGATACACTTTTAACAACGATAAGACTCCCATTGCATATATCTTCATGTTTTTGGTCAAACAGGCGTGAGAATGTGTCACACTGGAGGATCACAGGTGACTTAATGACCACCCTCTGTTTTGACTGAACAAGTGCAAAACAAAAATCAATGGAGCCGCTGGATGACCCTTTTCGACTTTCCATTCAACTGAAACAAAACAGTTAAATTGTAGATTATGTTACAACAAAGATCAATGGAACTTGAGTATATATCATTTGTTTAGTATCAGAGGAATGCAGGGGAACTGGACAGTACAATTGTTTATATATGTTAGCCAGTAAAGCCATATATATTAAAGTAATCAGGTCATATTTATTACATTTACTTAGATTTGACGTTGTAAGTGTGTGGTATTCAATGTGGTGTCATTAAATACAAGACGCCTGTTTGAATAATAAAAAAACTAAATGTGGTGAGAGATCTTTTCATCTCACAAATAAAACTGACCTTGAGCCAAAGGACATATCTGCCTGGTGTGTTTGACAATGCTGTAAAAAAACGTTTCTAAAAAAAGGTTACATCATATCTGCCGTAAGACAACAGTTGTAAATGTTCATGAGACAAGTGTGTATTGTCTAAAACATTACCATACCACAAAGCTCAGAAGGTAGATAATGGATTGAAAGTAAAAATTAACCATTTACAATTAAACTCAAAGCAGTTTTAATCATGATATACTGCAGTTCTGACCATCTTTATAATACCTGTATTGATGATTATAGGTATATTATATATATATATATATATTAGGGCTGGGCAACGATTACATTTTTTAATCACGATTAATTGCATTTGTATACGCTAAATCCAATAATTAATTCAAAAGTAGTGTAAAGCGCACTTCAATTTGAAATGTTCTGCCATATGAATGAACGTGCCATAACATGCGTTGTCCCTGTTAGAGTGAGACACCAGAAAACACTTTCAGTGGAGTTGACACTTGACACTCGTTTTAAATGTACTGCCATATGAACTAAAGTGCCATACAATCTGTGGTGCAAACAAACACTTAACATCAGCATTTGTATATTGTAGTAGTTAAATAAAATAAATACTTTGTTTACATCTCAACTGAAACAATGTTATCAAAACAAATACAAAACTAAAGCTTATTGGGCACTAATGTTAGAGTGTGGTGAAGCACCAACAATGTGATCACATTTACGTGAACCAGAAAACGACAAACAAAGAAGGAAGTTAGCCAAGGTGTATTTAATTGTAAAGACATTTTATATTTTCTAACATAGCTCTTTCCTTTGTACAGTCCTACAGCAAGCTATGAACTACGTTGAAGACCAAATCCTGGAAACATCAGCCCTCTCCTCAGAGAGAAAGATCTAAAACTAACCCTAACCCAACAAATAACCAGAGAAAACACTTTCAGTGCAGTTTGTAGATTCCTACAAATTTATGTTTCGTACTCCTCTGCACTAAACCAGTTGCTAAAGCACACCAGATTATTAACATTTTCAGATGATAGAGAAGCTCTCTTCTTCTGGACAATATGACCAGCAAGAGAAAACAACCTGTCGCAGGGGACGGAGGTTGCCGGTGTGGCCAGGTACTTCTGTGCACAGGGGGCCAGCCTGCTGTGTGAGCCTGCATGTTTGGACCACCACTCTAATGGACAGGAATCTGAACTGATGGCAGGCTCTGCTCTGTAGCGATGCACACTGTTCTCAATCGAGTCTTCTTCTTGGTCAGAATCAGTCTCGGATGAATTAGCCAATAGGGTTAACTTTTTCTTTGGTGGCGAGTATTCTTCTTCCCTAGGTTCTTCTTTAATGACCCTCTGTTCCTTGACTAAGTTGATGACTGAAGCCCACACCTCACTCCTCTCAGCTCTGGGTATACACTTGAGGTTCTTGAATCTCGGGTCCAATGCAGTAGCAATCTTCAGATATGCAATGTTGGCATTTCCCTTGCGTGTCTCCATGTCGTATCTGAATGTAGCCTTGAACTCGGTGACGTAGGCAGGGTCATCATCTGAGCTCTCCATCACCCGGGACAGATGACAAAAAGCAGGCAGAGCCACAGAGCACGAGGCATACTTCTCTCCTCCCAAAAGTTCAGTCAAATACCTGCAACAGAAAATACACTCAGAAAAATTAATTGCATTCACTTACAGTATACACAAAAAAATATCCTCTACATATTCATGCTGCATTTACACCGTTCTCTTACATGCACTCAGACAGGAACTATGATGTAAAACATACCTGCAAGCCTCCAGTAGCGTTTCTAACCTCTGCAGTTTGTCCATTTCATCTCTAGTCGGCATGACAACGTGGGTGTTTGCGGTGAGGACGTCCCTCAGTGGCTGTTCGTTTCTGCGGATGCTTTTTATCATGTCCAGAGTAGAATTCCATCTGTTTTGAACGTCTTGCATAAGCGACTCCTTCTTCTGTCCATGTTCAACTTGTTTTTCTTCTAATTCTGCTGCACTTGCTGGACTGTGTTTAAAGTGCCGCACAACCTTTCTGCACGTGGCCAGGACATTGTCAAACGCACTGTTCTGCAGAGATGCTGTGAGAGAACGCTGGATACTGTGCGCGAAGCAGGGCACGTGATCAAAAGGCAGTTGTTTCGCAGCAGCGGTCATATTTCGTGCTCCATCCGTGCCAAGTGTGGTGACTTTATACGACACATTCCACTGCTGTGCAACTTCAGTAAAGTGTGCCGTGCACGTTTCCACATCATGGATCTCCTCTGTTTCCACCACAGTCAGGGCATGTGACTGCAGCGCCCACTTCTCATCGATATAGTGCACAGTAACTTCGAGGTAATGGCGGTTACCGAGCGATGTCCAGTAGTCCCCAGTGAGAGCAACAGCGGGCGCACGTTGTAAAGATGTCACTTTTGCAGTCCTCTCCTTTTCATACAGCTCGTGTATTCTCCGCGTGATGGTGTGTCTGGAGGGCGTCTCATACCCGTCGTCATTTGTTGAGATTCTCAACACGTTTCTCAGACCGACGTCTTCCACAACACCAACCGGCCTGCAGTCTGTAGCGATCCACTTCGCTATAGCATCGGTTAGCTTCTCTTCATCTATCCCTGCAGTTAGCGTAGTCCGCCGACGCTTCGCTCCGCTGTGTGTTTGGTTGTATGATCTGCTGGCATCAACGGTGTGTTTAGCATTTACATTATATTTAAATGATATCCCTGCAGATATCCCTGCAGCTAACGTAGTCTGCCGAAGACTCGGTTGGTTGTATGATTTGCTGGCATCAACGGTGTGTTTAGCATTTAAATGATATTTAAGACTGGAAGTACTCCGGTGATAAGACAATTCACATTGGCAGTGGCTACATACCACTTTGCTTCCGTCGACTTCGCCGTCTTCATGAACTTTAAATTGAAAATGGCCATTTAAAATCTCCATACCCTTCTCCATGTTTGTTAAACCGCGAAATACTTTCTTTTCCGGTTCCGCCGGAATCAGTAGCAGACTTTTACAAAATAAAAGCATGTGAGCAACACACGTTTACAATAATAAAATAAATAATAAAATCTGCTTTTATGCGTGATAAAATAATTGTCGGCGTTAATTAATTGATGCGTTAACGAAAGACTAACGCGCCCAGCCATAATATATATATATATATATATATATATATATATATATATATATATATATATATATATATATATATATATATATATATATATAGAGAGAGAGAGAGAGAGAGAGAGAGAGAGAGAGAGAGAGAGAGAGAGAGAGAGAGAGAGAGAGAGAGAGAGAGAGAGAGAGAGAGAGAGAGAGAGAGAGAGAGAGAGAGAGAGAGAGGTTCTGCAGCTTGTTGCCCGATTCCGTTTTTAGTTTACATATCTTCTGTTGATAAACCACTAGACACAAACCATTTCCAGTTCAAAGTGATTTACGAGGCCCTTGTAGCACCTTATATATACATATAGTGCATTTATATACACACATATATATGTGTGTATATATATATTTACTATATATACATATACACATATTAGGGCTGGGCAACAATTACATTTTTTAATCACATGACTTCCCTGATTAATCACGATTAATTGCATTTGTATATGCAAAATCCAATAATTCTAAAGTAGTGTAAAGCGCACTTCAATTGGAAATGTTCTGCTATATGAATGAAAGTGCCATAACATGCGTTGTCCCTGTTAGAGTGAGACACCAGAAAACACTTTCAGGGCAGTTTGTCAATTCCTAGAACTTGACACTTTTTTAAATGTACTGCCATATGAACTAAAGTGCCATACAATCTGTGGTGCAAATAAACACTTAACATCAGCATTTGTATATAGTAGCAGTTAAAGCCCACTATGTAACTTTTCCACCTTAAAATAACAGCTTGAAAAAAAAAATGGTGCCGCTACAATGACTTTTAATATGTTGATTTGCGCCTCCGCCCCTGCCATCAGGGGTGTGTGGCCAGAAAACCGCTGAATGTAAGATGTTGGGACCGGCCCGGTACTTCCGGCGGAAGTAGTTCAACTTGCTGTCTGGCAGCTTTACGCAACGTCTTATAGTGCCAGTCCACGCTCGCAGGTGACTTTTTATTTGCTCCGCTACGCGACTCGTAGAGACGGAGTGACATGCCGCTGTGTTGAACACCGGGCTGGGTCTGAACGCGACTCGCTGCCGTCGCGTTCAGACCCAGCCCGGTCGCGATCAGCTGGGAGCAGACGAGCCGGAAGAGCCATATATGGCTCGAGACCAGACGTTAAATAGCTGAAGGGGGCGCTACAGGGGAAAAGTTACATAGTGTCGCTTAAAATAAAATACTTTGTGTAAATCTCAACTTAAACAATGTTATCAAAACAAATACAAAACTAAAGCTTATTGGGCACTAATGTTAGAGTGTGGTGAAGCACCACCAACGTGATCACATTTACGTAAACCAGAAAATGACAAACATACAAGGAAGTTAGCCAAAGTGTATTTAATTGTTAATACATTTTATATTTCCTACAGCAGGCTATGAACTACGTTGAGGACATCAAAAAAACACCAGCCCTCTCCTCAGAGAGAAAGAGCTAACAAATAACCTAACTAGCTAAAACTAACCCCAAAAAGAACCAGAGAAAACACTTTCAGTGCAGTTTGTAGGTTTCTACAAATGTATCGCTTTTACTCTCCTGCACTAAATCAGTTGCTAAGGCACACCAGATTATTAACATTTTCAGATGATAGAGAAGCTCTCTTCTTCTGGACAATATGACCAGCAAGAGAAAACAACCTGTCGCAGGGGACGGAGGTTGCCGGTGTGGCCAGGTACTTCTGTGCACAGGGGGCCAGCCTGCTGTGTGAGCCTGCATGTTTGGACCACCACTCTAATGGACAGGAATTTGAACTGATGGCAGGCTCTGCTCTGTAGCGACGCACACTGTTCTCAATCGAGTCGTCTAATTCTTGGTCAGAATCAGTCTCGGATGAATCAGCCAATAGGGTTAACTTTTTCTTTGGTGGCGAGTATTCTTCTTCCCTAGGTTCTTCTTTAATGACCCTCTGTTCCTTGACTAAGTTGATGACTGAAGCCCACACCTCACTCCTCTCAGCTCTGGGTATACACTTGAGGTTCTTGAATCTCGGGTCCAATGCAGTAGCAATCTTCAGATATGCAATGTTGGCATTTCCCTTGCGCGTCTCCATGTTGTATCTGAATGTAGCCTTGAACTCGGTGACGTAGGCAGGGTCATTATCTGAGCTCTCCATCACCGGGACAGATGACAAAAAGCAGGCAGAGCCACAGAGCACGAGGCATACTTCTCTCCTCCCAAAAGTTCAGTCAAATACCTGCAACAGAAAATACACTCAGAAAAATTAATTGCATTCACTTACAGTATACACCAAAAAATATCCTCTACATATTCATGCTGCATTTACACCGTTCTCTTACATGCACTCGGACAGGAACTATGATGTAAAACATACCTGCAAGCCTCCAGTAGCGTTTCCAACCTCTGCAGTTTGTCCATTTCATCTCTAGTCGGCATGACCACGTGGGTGTTTGCGGTGAGGACGTCCCTCAGTGGCTGTTCGTTTCTGCGGATGCTTTTTATCATGTCCAGAGTAGAATTCCATCTGTTTTGAACGTCTTGCATAAGCGACTCCTTCTTCTGTCCATGTTCAACTTGTTTTTCTTCTAATTCTGCTGCACTTGCTGGACTGTGTTTAAAGTGCCGCACAACCTTTCTGCACGTGGCCAGGACATTGTCAAACGCACTGTTCTGCAGAGATGCTGTGAGAGAACGCTGGATACTGTGCGCGAAGCAGGGCACGTGATCAAAAGGCAGTTGTTTCGCAGCAGCGGTCATATTTCGTGCTCCATCCGTGCCAAGTGTGGTGACTTTATATGACACATTCCACTGCTGTGCAACTTCAGTAAAGTGTGCCGTGCACGTTTCCGCATCATGGATCTCCTCTGTTTCCACCACAGTCAGGGCATGTGACTGCAGCGCCCACTTCTCATCGATATAGTGCACAGTAACTTCGAGGTAATGGCGGTTACCGAGCGATGTCCAGTAGTCCCCAGTGAGCGCAACAGCGGACGCACGTTGTAAAGATGTCGCTTTGCAGTCCTCTCCTTTTCATACAGGTCGTGTATTCTCCGCGTGATGGTGTGTTTGGAGGGCGTCTCATACCCGTCGTCATTTGTTGAGATTCTCAAAACGTTTCTCAGACCGACGTCTTCCACAACACCAACCGGCCTGCAGTCTGTAGCGATCCACTTCGCTATAGCATCGGTTAGCTTCTCTTCATCTATCCCTGCAGCTAGCGTAGTCCGCGACGCCGCTCCACCGCGTGTTTGGTTGTTCGATTTGCTGGCATCAACATTATATTTAAATGATATCCCTGCAGTTAACGTAGTGTGCCGAAGACTCGCTCCACTTTGTGTTTGGTTGTATGATGTGCTGGCATCAACGGTGTGTTTAGCATTTAAATGATATTTAAGACTGGAATTACTCCGGTGATAAGACAATTCAGCTTGGCAGTGGCTACATACCACTTTGCTTCCGTCGACTTCGCCGTCTTCATGAACTTTATATTGAAAATGCCCATTTAAAATTGGCTTACTCTTCTCCATGCTTGCTGAACGCGAAATACTTTCTTCTTCGTCTTCTTCTTCTTTTAAGGTTACACGAAAGACTTTCTTTTCCGGTTCCGCCGGAAACAGTAACAGACTTTTACAAAAAAAAGCATGTGAGCAACACACTTTTACAATAATAAAATAAGTAATAAAACCTGCATTTACGCGCGATAAAATAATTGTCGGCGTTAATTAATTGATGCGTTAACGCAAGATTAACGCGTGAACGTGCCCAGCCCTAATTCATATATATTAGTGTTGTTACGAGATGTGCCGACGCTTCGAAGCGTGTGTCGAGTAACCGAGGGGGCGTTTCCTCGAAGCGTGTATCGAGGCTTGCTTCATTTAGGGGAGGAGCCAACAATGATGACGTCCGAAGCCTCGCTGCCCGGCTGTACCACGTGACTGCTTCGGGAAGCAGTTCAGATTTTGCCGGGAGGTTTGACAGCAATATAAACCCCTCAGGCTCCATCCAACATGTGGGTTGTTGGTTGAGAGTTTAGAGAGAGAGAGAGAGAAAGAGATAGTTTGGAGAGTTAGGAGAGTGAGGAGAGAAGGATAGGTGATAAGATGTAACTGTTCAGAAACTAATATTTCTGAATAAAAAATAATAAAATGTCCCCTGTCCTGTACATCACTGACATCACGCATATTCACCCCCTCTTCCTAGTTATACAAGCACTTTTACTGTCCTCCGCCCATGCCATTTTCCTAAAGTGACTCTGTTTCCACCACAGTCAGGGCATGTGACTGCAGCGCCCACTTCTCATCGATATAGTGCACAGTAACTTCGAGGTAATGGCGGTTACCGAGCGATGTCCAGTAGTCCCCAGTGAGAGCAACAGCGGGCGCACGTTGTAAAGATGTCACTTTTGCAGTCCTCTCCTTTTCATACAGCTCGTGTATTCTCCGCGTGATGGTGTGTCTGGAGGGCGTCTCATACCCGTCGTCATTTGTTGAGATTCTCAACACGTTTCTCAGACCGACGTCTTCCACAACACCAACCGGCCTGCAGTCTGTAGCGATCCACTTCGCTATAGCATCGGTTAGCTTCTCTTCATCTATCCCTGCAGTTAGCGTAGTCCGCCGACGCTTCGCTCCGCTGTGTGTTTGGTTGTATGATCTGCTGGCATCAACGGTGTGTTTAGCATTTACATTATATTTAAATGATATCCCTGCAGATATCCCTGCAGCTAACGTAGTCTGCCGAAGACTCGGTTGGTTGTATGATTTGCTGGCATCAACGGTGTGTTTAGCATTTAAATGATATTTAAGACTGGAAGTACTCCGGTGATAAGACAATTCACATTGGCAGTGGCTACATACCACTTTGCTTCCGTCGACTTCGCCGTCTTCATGAACTTTAAATTGAAAATGGCCATTTAAAATCTCCATACCCTTCTCCATGTTTGTTAAACCGCGAAATACTTTCTTTTCCGGTTCCGCCGGAATCAGTAGCAGACTTTTACAAAATAAAAGCATGTGAGCAACACACGTTTACAATAATAAAATAAATAATAAAATCTGCTTTTATGCGTGATAAAATAATTGTCGGCGTTAATTAATTGATGCGTTAACGAAAGACTAACGCGCCCAGCCATAATATATATATATATATATATATATATATATATATATATATATATATATATATATATATATATATATATATATATATAGAGAGAGAGAGAGAGAGCGAGAGAGAGAGAGAGAGAGAGAGAGAGAGAGAGAGAGAGAGAGAGAGAGAGAGAGAGAGAGAGAGAGAGAGAGAGGTTCTGCAGCTTGTTGCCCGATTCCGTTTTTAGTTTACATATCTTCTGTTGATAAACCACTAGACACAAACCATTTCCAGTTCAAAGTGATTTACGAGGCCCTTGTAGCACCTTATATATACATATAGTGCATTTATATACACACATATATATGTGTGTATATATATATTTACTATATATACATATACACATATTAGGGCTGGGCAACAATTACATTTTTTAATCACATGACTTCCCTGATTAATCACGATTAATTGCATTTGTATATGCAAAATCCAATAATTCTAAAGTAGTGTAAAGCGCACTTCAATTGGAAATGTTCTGCTATATGAATGAAAGTGCCATAACATGCGTTGTCCCTGTTAGAGTGAGACACCAGAAAACACTTTCAGGGCAGTTTGTCAATTCCTAGAACTTGACACTTTTTTAAATGTACTGCCATATGAACTAAAGTGCCATACAATCTGTGGTGCAAATAAACACTTAACATCAGCATTTGTATATAGTAGCAGTTAAAGCCCACTATGTAACTTTTCCACCTTAAAATAACAGCTTGAAAAAAAAAATGGTGCCGCTACAATGACTTTTAATATGTTGATTTGCGCCTCCGCCCCTGCCATCAGGGGTGTGTGGCCAGAAAACCGCTGAATGTAAGATGTTGGGACCGGCCCGGTACTTCCGGGCGAAGTAGTTCACCTTGTTGTCTGGCAGCTTTACGCAACGTCTTATAGTGCCAGCCCACGCTCGCAGGTGACTTTTTATTTGCTCCGCTACGCGACTCGTAGAGAGGGAGTGACATGCCGCTGTGTTGAACACCGGGCTGGTCCTGAACGGGATCCCCTGCCGTCGCGTCCAGACCCAGCCCGTCGCGATCAGCTGGGAGCAGACGAGCCGGAAGAGCCATATATGTCTCGAGACCAGACGTTAAATAGCTGAAGGGGCGCTACAGGGGAAAAGTTACATAGTGTCGCTTAAAATAAAATACTTTGTGTAAATCTCAACTTAAACAATGTTATCAAAACAAATACAAAACTAAAGCTTATTGGGCACTAATGTTAGAGTGTGGTGAAGCACCACCAACGTGATCACATTTACGTAAACCAGAAAATGACAAACATACAAGGAAGTTAGCCAAAGTGTATTTAATTGTTAATACATTTTATATTTCCTACAGCAGGCTATGAACTACGTTGAGGACATCAAAAAAACACCAGCCCTCTCCTCAGAGAGAAAGAGCTAACAAATAACCTAACTAGCTAAAACTAACCCCAAAAAGAACCAGAGAAAACACTTTCAGTGCAGTTTGTAGGTTTCTACAAATGTATGTTTTTTACTCTCCTGCACTAAATCAGTTGCTAAGGCACACCAGATTATTAACATTTTCAGATGATAGAGAAGCTCTCTTCTTCTGGACAATATGACCAGCAAGAGAAAACAACCTGTCGTGAGGGGACGGAGGTTGCCGGTGTGGCCAGGTACTTCTGTGCACAGGGGCCAGCCTGCTGTGTGAGCCTGCATGTTTGGACCACCACTCTAATGGACAGGAATTTGAACTGATGGCAGGCTCTGCTCTGTAGCGACGCACACTGTTCTCAATCGAAGTCGTCTAATTCTTGGTCAGAATCAGTCTCGGATGAATCAGCCAATAGGGTTAACTTTTTCTTTGGTGGCAGTATTCTTCTTCCCTAGGTTCTTCTTTAATGACCCTCTGTTCCTTGACTAAGTTGATGACTGAAGCCCACACCTCACTCCTCTCAGCTCTGGGTATACACTTGAGGTTCTTGAATCTCGGTCCAATGCAGTAGCAATCTTCAGATATGCAATGTTGGCATTTCCTTGGCGTCTCCATGTTGTATCTGAATGTAGCCTTGAACTCGGTGACGTAGGCAGGGTCATTATCTGAGCTCTCCATCACCCGGACAGATGACAAAAAGCAGGCAGAGCCACAGAGCACGAGGCATACTTCTCTCCTCCCAAAAGTTCAGTCAAATACCTGCAACAGAAAATACACTCAGAAAAATTAATTGCATTCACTTACAGTATACACCAAAAAATATCCTCTACATATTCATGCTGCATTTACACCGTTCTCTTACATGCACTCGACAGGAACTATGATGTAAAACATACCTGCAAGCCTCCAGTAGCGTTTCCAACCTCTGCAGTTTGTCCATTTCATCTCTAGTCGGCATGACCACGGGTGTTTGCGGTGAGGACGCCCCTCAGTGGCTGTTCGTTTCTGCGGATGCTTTTATCATGTCCAGAGTAGAATTCCATCTGTTTTGAACGTCTTGCATAAGCGACTCCTTCTTCTGTCCATGTTCAACTTGTTTTTCTTCTAATTCTGCTGCACTTGCTGGACTGTGTTTAAAGTGCCGCACAACCTTTCTGCACGTGGCCAGGACATTGTCAAACGACTGTTCTGCAGAGATGCTGTGAGAGAACGCTGGATACTGTGCGAAGCAGGGCACGTGATCAAAAGGCAGTTGTTTCGCAGCAGCGGTCATATTTCGTGCTCCATCCGTGCCAAGTGTGGTGACTTTATATGACACATTCCACTGCTGTGCAACTTCAGTAAAGTGTGCCGTGCACGTTTCCGCATCATGGATCTCCTCTGTTTCCACCACAGTCAGGGCATGTGACTGCAGCGCCCACTTCTCATCGATATAGTGCACAGTAACTTCGAGGTAATGGCGGTTACCGAGCGATGTCCAGTAGTCCCCAGTGAGCGCAACAGCGGACGACGTTGTAAAGATGTCGCTTTGCAGTCCTCTCCTTTTCATACAGGTCGTGTATTCTCCGCGTGATGGTGTGTTTGGAGGGCGTCTCATACCCGTCGTCATTTGTTGAGATTCTCAAAACGTTTCTCAGACCGACGTCTTCCACAACACCAACCGGCCTGCAGTCTGTAGCGATCCACTTCGCTATAGCATCGGTTAGCTTCTCTTCATCTATCCCTGCAGCTAGCGTAGTCCCGACGCCGCTCCACCGCGTGTTTGGTTGTTCGATTTGCTGGCATCAACATTATATTTAAATGATATCCCTGCAGTTAACGTAGTGTGCCGAAGACTCGCTCCACTTTGTGTTTGGTTGTATGATGTGCTGGCATCAACGGTGTGTTTAGCATTTAAATGATATTTAAGACTGGAATTACTCCGGTGATAAGACAATTCAGCTTGGCAGTGGCTACATACCACTTTGCTTCCGTCGACTTCGCCGTCTTCATGAACTTTATATTGAAAATGCCCATTTAAAATTGGCTTACTCTTCTCCATGCTTGCTGAACGCGAAATACTTTCTTCTTCGTCTTCTTCTTCTTTTAAGGTTACACGAAAGACTTTCTTTTCCGGTTCCGCCGGAAACAGTAACAGACTTTTACAAAAAAAAGCATGTGAGCAACACACTTTTACAATAATAAAATAAGTAATAAAACCTGCATTTACGCGCGATAAAATAATTGTCGGCGTTAATTAATTGATGCGTTAACGCAAGATTAACGCGTGAACGTGCCCAGCCCTAATTCATATATATTAGTGTTGTTACGAGATGTGCCGACGCTTCGAAGCGTGTGTCGAGTAACCGAGGGGGCGTTTCCTCGAAGCGTGTATCGAGGCTTGCTTCATTTAGGGGAGGAGCCAACAATGATGACGTCCGAAGCCTCGCTGCCCGGCTGTACCACGTGACTGCTTCGGGAAGCAGTTCAGATTTTGCCGGGAGGTTTGACAGCAATATAAACCCCTCAGGCTCCATCCAACATGTGGGTTGTTGGTTGAGAGTTTAGAGAGAGAGAGAGAGAAAGAGATAGTTTGGAGAGTTAGGAGAGTGAGGAGAGAAGGATAGGTGATAAGATGTAACTGTTCAGAAACTAATATTTCTGAATAAAAAATAATAAAATGTCCCCTGTCCTGTACATCACTGACATCACGCATATTCACCCCCTCTTCCTAGTTATACAAGCACTTTTACTGTCCTCCGCCCATGCCATTTTCCTAAAGTGACTCTGTTTCCACCACAGTCAGGGCATGTGACTGCAGCGCCCACTTCTCATCGATATAGTGCACAGTAACTTCGAGGTAATGGCGGTTACCGAGCGATGTCCAGTAGTCCCCAGTGAGAGCAACAGCGGGCGCACGTTGTAAAGATGTCACTTTTGCAGTCCTCTCCTTTCATCCAGCTGGTGTATTCTCCGCGTGATGGTGTGTCTGGAGGGCGTCTCATACCCGTCGTCATTTGTTGAGATTCTCAACACGTTTCTCAGACCGACGTCTTCCACAACACCAACCGGCCTGCAGTCTGTAGCGATCCACTTCGCTATAGCATCGGTTAGCTTCTCTTCATCTATCCCTGCAGTTAGCGTAGTCCGCCGACGCTTCGCTCCGCTGTGTGTTTGGTTGTATGATCTGCTGGCATCAACGGTGTGTTTAGCATTTACATTATATTTAAATGATATCCTGCAGATATCCCTGCAGCTAACGTAGTCTGCCGAAGACTCGGTTGGTTGTATGATTTGCTGGCATCAACGGTGTGTTTAGCATTTAAATGATATTTAAGACTGGAAGTACTCCGGTGATAAGACAATTCACATTGGCAGTGGCTACATACCACTTTGCTTCCGTCGACTTCGCCGTCTTCATGAACTTTAAATTGAAAATGGCCATTTAAAATCTCCATACCCTTCTCCATGTTTGTTAAACCGCGAAATACTTTCTTTTCCGGTTCCGCCGGAATCAGTAGCAGACTTTTACAAAATAAAAGCATGTGAGCAACACACGTTTACAATAATAAAATAAATAATAAAATCTGCTTTTATGCGTGATAAAATAATTGTCGGCGTTAATTAATTGATGCGTTAACGAAAGACTAACGCGCCCAGCCATAATATATATATATATATATATATATATATATATATATATATATATATATATATATATATATATATATATATATATATATATATATATATATATATATATATAGAGAGAGAGAGCGAGAGAGAGAGAGAGAGAGAGAGAGAGAGAGAGAGAGAGAGAGAGAGAGAGAGAGAGAGAGAGAGAGAGAGAGAGGTTCTGCAGCTTGTTGCCCGATTCCGTTTTTAGTTTACATATCTTCTGTTGATAAACCACTAGACACAAACCATTTCCAGTTCAAAGTGATTTACGAGGCCCTTGTAGCACCTTATATATACATATAGTGCATTTATATACACACATATATATGTGTGTATATATATATTACTATATATACATATACACATATTAGGGCTGGGCAACAATTACATTTTTAATCACATGACTTCCTGATTAATCACGATTAATTGCATTTGTATATGCAAATCCAATAATTCTAAAGTAGTGTAAAGCGCACTTCAATTGGAAATGTTCTGCTATATGAATGAAAGTGCCATAACATGCGTTGTCCCTGTTAGAGTGAGACACCAGAAAACACTTTCAGGGCAGTTTGTCAATTCCTAGAACTTGACACTTTTTTAAATGTACTGCCATATGAACTAAAGTGCCATACAATCTGTGGTGCAAATAAACACTTAACATCAGCATTTGTATATAGTAGCAGTTAAAGCCCACTATGTAACTTTTCCACCTTAAAATAACAGCTTGAAAAAAAAAATGGTGCCGCTACAATGACTTTTAATATGTTGATTTGCGCCTCCGCCCCTGCCATCAGGGGTGTGTGGCCAGAAAACCGCTGAATGTAAGATGTTGGGACCGGCCCGGTACTTCCGGCGGAAGTAGTTCAACTTGCTGTCTGGCAGCTTTACGCAACGTCTTATAGTGCCAGTCCACGCTCGCAGGTGACTTTTTATTTGCTCGCTACGCGACTCGTAGAGACGGAGTGACATGCCGCTGTTGAACACGGGCTGGGTCTGAACGCGACTCGCTGCCGTGCGTTCAGACCCAGCCCGGTCGCGATCAGCTGGGAGCAGACGAGCGAAGAGCCATATATGGCTCGAGACCAGACGTTAAATAGCTGAAGGGGGCGCTACAGGGAAAAGTTACATAGTGTCGCTAAAATAAAATACTTTGTGTAAATCTCAACTTAAACAATGTTATCAAAACAAATACAAAACTAAAGCTTATTGGGCACTAATGTTAGAGTGTGGTGAAGCACCACCAACGTGATCACATTTACGTAAACCAGAAAATGACAAACATACAAGGAAGTTAGCCAAAGTGTATTTAATTGTTAATACATTTTATATTTCCTACAGCAGGCTATGAACTACGTTGAGGACATCAAAAAAACACCAGCCCTCTCCTCAGAGAGAAAGAGCTAACAAATAACCTAACTAGCTAAAACTAACCCCAAAAAGAACCAGAGAAAACACTTTCAGTGCAGTTTGTAGGTTTCTACAAATGTATGTTTTTTACTCTCCTGCACTAAATCAGTTGCTAAGGCACACCAGATTATTAACATTTTCAGATGATAGAGAAGCTCTCTTCTTCTGGACAATATGACCAGCAAGAGAAAACAACCTGTCGCAGGGGACGGAGGTTGCCGGTGTGGCCAGGTACTTCTGTGCACAGGGGGCCAGCCTGCTGTGTGAGCCTGCATGTTTGGACCACCACTCTAATGGACAGGAATTTGAACTGATGGCAGGCTCTGCTCTGTAGCGACGCACACTGTTCTCAATCGAGTCGTCTAATTCTTGGTCAGAATCAGTCTCGGATGAATCAGCCAATAGGGTTAACTTTTTCTTTGGTGGCGAGTATTCTTCTTCCCTAGGTTCTTCTTTAATGACCCTCTGTTCCTTGACTAAGTTGATGACTGAAGCCCACACCTCACTCCTCTCAGCTCTGGGTATACACTTGAGGTTCTTGAATCTCGGGTCCAATGCAGTAGCAATCTTCAGATATGCAATGTTGGCATTTCCCTTGCGCGTCTCCATGTTGTATCTGAATGTAGCCTTGAACTCGGTGACGTAGGCAGGGTCATTATCTGAGCTCTCCATCACCCGGGACAGATGACAAAAAGCAGGCAGAGCCACAGAGCACGAGGCATACTTCTCTCCTCCCAAAAGTTCAGTCAAATACCTGCAACAGAAAATACACTCAGAAAAATTAATTGCATTCACTTACAGTATACACCAAAAAATATCCTCTACATATTCATGCTGCATTTACACCGTTCTCTTACATGCACTCGGACAGGAACTATGATGTAAAACATACCTGCAAGCCTCCAGTAGCGTTTCCAACCTCTGCAGTTTGTCCATTTCATCTCTAGTCGGCATGACCACGTGGGTGTTTGCGGTGAGGACGTCCCTCAGTGGCTGTTCGTTTCTGCGGATGCTTTTTATCATGTCCAGAGTAGAATTCCATCTGTTTTGAACGTCTTGCATAAGCGACTCCTTCTTCTGTCCATGTTCAACTTGTTTTTCTTCTAATTCTGCTGCACTTGCTGGACTGTGTTTAAAGTGCCGCACAACCTTTCTGCACGTGGCCAGGACATTGTCAAACGCACTGTTCTGCAGAGATGCTGTGAGAGAACGCTGGATACTGTGCGCGAAGCAGGGCACGTGATCAAAAGGCAGTTGTTTCGCAGCAGCGGTCATATTTCGTGCTCCATCCGTGCCAAGTGTGGTGACTTTATATGACACATTCCACTGCTGTGCAACTTCAGTAAAGTGTGCCGTGCACGTTTCCGCATCATGGATCTCCTCTGTTTCCACCACAGTCAGGGCATGTGACTGCAGCGCCCACTTCTCATCGATATAGTGCACAGTAACTTCGAGGTAATGGCGGTTACCGAGCGATGTCCAGTAGTCCCCAGTGAGCGCAACAGCGGACGCACGTTGTAAAGATGTCGCTTTTGCAGTCCTCTCCTTTTCATACAGGTCGTGTATTCTCCGCGTGATGGTGTGTTTGGAGGGCGTCTCATACCCGTCGTCATTTGTTGAGATTCTCAAAACGTTTCTCAGACCGACGTCTTCCACAACACCAACCGGCCTGCAGTCTGTAGCGATCCACTTCGCTATAGCATCGGTTAGCTTCTCTTCATCTATCCCTGCAGCTAGCGTAGTCCGCCGACGCTTCGCTCCACCGCGTGTTTGGTTGTTCGATTTGCTGGCATCAACATTATATTTAAATGATATCCCTGCAGTTAACGTAGTGTGCCGAAGACTCGCTCCACTTTGTGTTTGGTTGTATGATGTGCTGGCATCAACGGTGTGTTTAGCATTTAAATGATATTTAAGACTGGAATTACTCCGTGATAAGACAATTCAGCTTGGCAGTGGCTACATACCACTTTGCTTCCGTCGACTTCGCCGCCTTCATGAACTTTATATTGAAGATGCCCATTTAAAATTGGCTTACTCTTCTCCATGCTTGCTGAACGCGAAATACTTTCTTCTTCGTCTTCTTCTTCTTTTAAGGTTACACGAAAGACTTTCTTTTCCGGTTCCGCCGGAAACAGTAACAGACTTTTACAAAAAAAAGCATGTGAGCAACACACTTTTACAATAATAAAATAAGTAATAAAACCTGCATTTACGCGCGATAAAATAATTGTCGGCGTTAATTAATTGATGCGTTAACGCAAGATTAACGCGTGAACGTGCCCAGCCCTAATTCATATATATTAGTGTTGTTACGAGATGTGCCGACGCTTCGAAGCGTGTGTCGAGTAACCGAGGGGGCGTTTCCTCGAAGCGTGTATCGAGGCTTGCTTCATTTAGGGGAGGAGCCAACAATGATGACGTCCGAAGCCTCGCTGCCCGGCTGTACCACGTGACTGCTTCGGGAAGCAGTTCAGATTTTGCCGGGAGGTTTGACAGCAATATAAACCCCTCAGGCTCCATCCAACATGTGGGTTGTTGGTTGAGAGTTTAGAGAGAGAGAGAGAGAAAGAGATAGTTTGGAGAGTTAGGAGAGTGAGGAGAGAAGGATAGGTGATAAGATGTAACTGTTCAGAAACTAATATTTCTGAATAAAAAATAATAAAATGTCCCCTGTCCTGTACATCACTGACATCACGCATATTCACCCCCTCTTCCTAGTTATACAAGCACTTTTACTGTCCTCCGCCCATGCCATTTTCCTAAAGTGACATAATAACATTATTATACCATACTACCATTTTGCGAACATTTACATATACAGAATACATAAAAAAATATTTTATTATGCACGTATGTGATCATTTATGTACAGAAATTATTTGGTCATACATTTTTGTAATTCATAGTCATTCCTTTCCGATTCCTCATGAGGCTTCACCTCACCATCACTAATTATATATATATATATATATATATATATATATATATATATATATATATATATATATATGGGAAGATGGATACAACATAAAAACTCTGGTTTGGAAGTAACTACAAAATAACGACAGGAATCACCAACGCAAACTAAGACTGGGAATTGATCGTCAAAACAGAGACACCCAGACAGAAATAAAGACAACAAATCGATACGAGACAAGTGAAAGACTGGCACGATATATAGTGGGGAGGCAGTTGTACATCATGAGACAATTAGGGGGACATATAGGAGTGGCTGAGGGCAGGTGCAGGGAATGATATTATTATGCAGTTAGCTTAGCGTGATTTAGCATACAGACTGGAAACGGGAGGGAAATACTAGCATCGTTCTGGCTGAAGATGAAACAAATCTGTCTCCCAGCAACTCTAAAGTTTAATTTGTGAAACTAAACAATTTGTGGATGTTATCAAAACAAATACAAAACTTAAGCTTATTGGGCACTAATGTTAGAGTGTGGTGAAGCACCACCAACGTGATCACATTTACGTAAACCAGAAAATGACAAACATACAAGGAAGTTAGCCAAAGTGTATTTAATTGTTAATACATTTTATATTTCCTACAGCAGGCTATGAACTACGTTGAGGACATCAAAAAAACACCAGCCCTCTCCTCAGAGAGAAAGAGCTAACAAATAACCTAACTAGCTAAAACTAACCCCAAAAAGAACCAGAGAAAACACTTTCAGTGCAGTTTGTAGGTTTCTACAAATGTATGTTTTTACTCTCCTGCACTAAATCAGTTGCTAAGGCACACCAGATTATTAACATTTTCAGATGATAGAGAAGCTCTCTTCTTCTGGACAATATGACCAGCAAGAGAAAACAACCTGTCGCAGGGGGACGGAGGTTGCCGGTGTGGCCAGGTACTTCTGTGCACAGGGGGCCAGCCTGCTGTGTGAGCCTGCATGTTTGGACCACCACTCTAATGGACAGGAATTTGAACTGATGGCAGGCTCTGCTCTGTAGCGACGCACACTGTTCTCAATCGAGTCGTCTAATTCTTGGTCAGAATCAGTCTCGGATGAATCAGCCAATAGGGTTAACTTTTTCTTTGGTGGCGAGTATTCTTCTTCCTAGGTTCTTCTTTAATGACCCTCTGTTCCTTGACTAAGTTGATGACTGAAGCCCACACCTCACTCCTCTCAGCTCTGGGTATACACTTGAGGTTCTTGAATCTCGGGTCCAATGCAGTAGCAATCTTCAGATATGCAATGTTGGCATTTCCCTTGCGTGTCTCCATGTCGTATCTGAATGTAGCCTTGAACTCGGTGACGTAGGCAGGGTCATTATCTGAGCTCTCCATCACCGGGACAGATGACAAAAAGCAGGCAGAGCCACAGAGCACGAGGCATACTTCTCCTCCCAAAAGTTCAGTCAAATACCTGCAACAGAAAATACACTCAGAAAAATTAATTGCATTCACTTACAGTATACACCAAAAATATCCTCTACATATTCATGCTGCATTTACACCGTTCTCTTACATGCACTCGGACAGGAACTATGATGTAAAACATACCTGCAAGCCTCCAGTAGCGTTTCCAACCTCTGCAGTTTGTCCATTTCATCTCTAGTCGGCATGACCACGTGGGTGTTTGCGGTGAGGACGTCCCTCAGTGGCTGTTCGTTTCTGCGGATGCTTTTTATCATGTCCAGAGTAGAATTCCATCTGTTTTGAACGTCTTGCATAAGCGACTCCTTCTTCTGTCCATGTTCAACTTGTTTTTCTTCTAATTCTGCTGCACTTGCTGGACTGTGTTTAAAGTGCCGCACAACCTTTCTGCACGTGGCCAGGACATTGTCAAACGCACTGTTCTGCAGAGATGCTGTGAGAGAACGCTGGATACTGTGCGCGAAGCAGGGCACGTGATCAAAAGGCAGTTGTTTCGCAGCAGCGGTCATATTTCGTGCTCCATCCGTGCCAAGTGTGGTGACTTTATATGACACATTCCACTGCTGTGCAACTTCAGTAAAGTGTGCCGTGCACGTTTCCGCATCATGGATCTCCTCTGTTTCCACCACAGTCAGGGCATGTGACTGCAGCGCCCACTTCATCGATATAGTGCACAGTAACTTCGAGGTAATGGCGGTTACCGAGCGATGTCCAGTAGTCCCCAGTGAGCGCAACAGCGGACGCACGTTGTAAAGATGTCGCTTTTGCAGTCCTCTCCTTTTCATACAGGTCGTGTATTCTCCGCGTGATGGTGTGTTTGGAGGGCGTCTCATACCCGTCGTCATTTGTTGAGATTCTCAAAACGTTTCTCAGACCGACGTCTTCCACAACACCAACCGGCCTGCAGTCTGTAGCGATCCACTTCGCTATAGCATCGGTTAGCTTCTCTTCATCTATCCCTGCAGCTAGCGTAGTCCGCCGACGCTTCGCTCCACCGCGTGTTTGGTTGTTCGATTTGCTGGCATCAACATTATATTTAAATGATATCCCTGCAGTTAACGTAGTGTGCCGAAGACTCGCTCCACTTTGTGTTTGGTTGTATGATGTGCTGGCATCAACGGTGTGTTTAGCATTTAAATGATATTTAAGACTGGAATTACTCCGGTGATAAGACAATTCAGCTTGGCAGTGGCTACATACCACTTTGCTTCCGTCGACTTCGCCGTCTTCATGAACTTTATATTGAAAATGCCCATTTAAAATTGGCTTACTCTTCTCCATGCTTGCTGAACGCGAAATACTTTCTTCTTCGTCTTCTTCTTCTTTTAAGGTTACACGAAAGACTTTCTTTTCCGGTTCCGCCGGAAACAGTAACAGACTTTTACAAAAAAAAGCATGTGAGCAACACACTTTTACAATAATAAAATAAGTAATAAAACCTGCATTTACGCGCGATAAAATAATTGTCGGCGTTAATTAATTGATGCGTTAACGCAAGATTAACGCGTGAACGTGCCCAGCCCTAATTCATATATATTAGTGTTGTTACGAGATGTGCCGACGCTTCGAAGCGTGTGTCGAGTAACCGAGGGGGCGTTTCCTCGAAGCGTGTATCGAGGCTTGCTTCATTTAGGGGAGGAGCCAACAATGATGACGTCCGAAGCCTCGCTGCCCGGCTGTACCACGTGACTGCTTCGGGAAGCAGTTCAGATTTTGCCGGGAGGTTTGACAGCAATATAAACCCCTCAGGCTCCATCCAACATGTGGGTTGTTGGTTGAGAGTTTAGAGAGAGAGAGAGAGAAAGAGATAGTTTGGAGAGTTAGGAGAGTGAGGAGAGAAGGATAGGTGATAAGATGTAACTGTTCAGAAACTAATATTTCTGAATAAAAAATAATAAAATGTCCCCTGTCCTGTACATCACTGACATCACGCATATTCACCCCCTCTTCCTAGTTATACAAGCACTTTTACTGTCCTCCGCCCATGCCATTTTCCTAAAGTGACATAATAACATTATTATACCATACTACCATTTTGCGAACATTTACATATACAGAATACATAAAAAAATATTTTATTATGCACGTATGTGATCATTTATGTACAGAAATTATTTGGTCATACATTTTTGTAATTCATAGTCATTCCTTTCCGATTCCTCATGAGGCTTCACCTCACCATCACTAATTATATATATATATATATATATATATATATATATATATATATATATATATATATATATATATATGGGAAGATGGATACAACATAAAAACTCTGGTTTGGAAGTAACTACAAAATAACGACAGGAATCACCAACGCAAACTAAGACTGGGAATTGATCGTCAAAACAGAGACACCCAGACAGAAATAAAGACAACAAATCGATACGAGACAAGTGAAAGACTGGCACGATATATAGTGGGGAGGCAGTTGTACATCATGAGACAATTAGGGGGACATATAGGAGTGGCTGAGGGCAGGTGCAGGGAATGATATTATTATGCAGTTAGCTTAGCGTGATTTAGCATACAGACTGGAAACGGGAGGGAAATACTAGCATCGTTCTGGCTGAAGATGAAACAAATCTGTCTCCCAGCAACTCTAAAGTTTAATTTGTGAAACTAAACAATTTGTGGATTTCAATTGGGTAATGTACACTCTCCTTGATTTGTCCATGGATCAAAGAGCATGTTTATTGATCTTCAGGTGCCGGTTTTTAAAATGTTTTCCAGACTGATACAGATTTGGAAATCTCTTTTTCTGCTATCCCAGATCACGTAATCCATTTTATTGTTATGCTGGTTTTTCAAAGCAATATGGGATTGGTATACTCTGGTCTGGATTCAAGCTGTTCAGGATTACCAAATCTAGATTTCCTGTGGACTAAATGGGGTCACAATGTAGCTATGTAAAGAACAACAGGTAGAATAGTGTGGGGTCACTCCAATATGCTTTAATTTAACAGAAAATAGGACCGAACGGAACAGCAAACAAACAATATAAACATCACCCTCCATTGTCCATTTCTTGGAAACGGGCAGTCTGCTCATGTGAGACATACAACAAATAAAAACTTTACTCACAAATATATTATGAATGTATCCGGCATTCTGTCAGAATGAAGGCCCCACTGGACGACCAATAAGAGATGCAATTGTTAGACACTATTTCTGTGACTGATGATTGTATCAGTGTGACTTAATGTTTATTGAACAAAGACAGTTTGGGAGATTAATTTATGGGGCCGAAATATTTATAATTTATACTTTGCTGTTCTAAAAGGTTGCTAGCCTACCTACTTTATGTACTTCCTGTTGAACAATTCAAGTGAAATTGATATATAAATACTGTAAAATGCATGATATAATTATTGTATTTAACTAACCAATTTGAGTTGCCTAGTTTTATTACTGATATCCACCATGAATCAACCCTCCTGCTGGGATCAGTTTAACCCTGAATGAATTAGTTTTACACCAAAGATCAGGAAATGTGAGTTTTGTTTGAACAGCGTCTTCATTTGAACAGGTGCCAACTCTCTCACTCGATCCCCCTCAACACTTTACTCTAAAAGGGAGGGGCTCTAGATTGTGATCAAGAGGGTCCTTCGATCTATAAAAGATCCTCAAAACTGAATGCGCTGCACTCTGGTGGTAACGCTGATTACATACAGGTGAACAAACTGCAGCCACGTCTCTTCCTTGTTGACTCCTGCTCTTTCCCTCTAGTTTTAACCCTCGAAGATAAGCTTTCAGGAGCAACCCGTCCCAACACTCTTTCTGTTTTGTTCCCTGCAGGTCGTGCTCATAAGATGAAGGCCATGCAGGTGATTTTCTTGACTCTGCTGTCTGTTCTGGCAGCCAGCGCTCAGGTGTTGAAGTTCGGCAAATGTCCCAAACCAGCTGTTCAGGCCAACTTTGATGCTTCCCAGGTTAAGGATCAACTTTCCTTTCCTTTGCTATTACTTATTTAAAGTGTGACAGCATTGCCTGTTCAACAATTAAATGTGTTTCTCTGTTTCCTCTGCAGTACCTTGGTAGGTGGTATGAGATCATGAAGCTGCCGAACTTCTTCCAGAAAGGCCAGTGCAGCGTTGCCACCTACAGCCTGAAGAGTCCCGGAGTCATCGGGGTTCTCAACAGTGAGCTGCTGTGAGTACATGCTGCCTAAATGCTTACACTTGTGATTTTATCAGTGGTGGGCCGTCAGGTCCAGCAAGGCCTTCTCTGCTAGCCTAAACATCATCAATGTATATATATATATATATATATATATATATATATATATATATATATATATATATATATATATATATATATATATATTATTATTATTATTTTTTTTTTTTTTTTTTAAATAAATGTTCCCACAAATATGTATTAAATTATTCCCCAGTAAGAGTTATTCCTCTTAATTTCATAGCTTTCCTCTTTGTTGCACTGCTTCCAGGCCCAGGTTGAGATTTGGAGGGCTGGTCTTTATGTTAGATCTTTTATCCAATCATATTCAGCCATTGTGTGTTGCCAGGAGGCTAAAATCTGTCCTCGGGCCAGCAGAATCAACATTGCGGGCGCAGGTAGCTTAAAGTCAATGGAAATGAACATTTTGTGTCAACCAATCAGCTTTAGAGTTGGCTACTTGGCCCCGGAACCATCACAGGAGGCAGCGAGCAGGCGTATTGCGTGCACGTCTTTTGATTGGATGACCGATATTGAGAGGCGGGTCCTATGGGCAGGTATATGCAAAACCTCAGAACTAGGAAACTATTTGATAAAGGAATTAATTTGCGTCGAGCTGTTTGTTCAACCCACATTGGCGGGAGGAGGAGAATATATAGATTTGGTCCAGGATATAATTATAACGCCACTCAAGACAAACTTTAAGACCGACGCTACAAAGCCCGTCACAGGCGGGAAAGAGGTTCAGTTCGCCACTTTTAAAGTTCCAACTAGGATCGCTACCAACGACTCACAGGCTCCGAGAAGATCTGCACACCGGACTGCTGGGATTAATGCCTGTTATTGGCAAGTGATTGATTTGGTGTTTGGAGCCACACTGGCTTTGCACACTTGAGTTGTCTAACCAAGGCAGCAACGAGACACCAAAGTACGGCTCGGCACTTACAAGCATCTGTTAGTGAACACACTGTAAAAAGAAGTTAGACTTAAAGTTTAAAGTTTGTGGACCAAAAATGGATAGAAAAAGAATATTAATATAACTCTGTTGCACTCGACTATGTTCTTGCCTATTAGTTGAACTGTACTGTATTGTACTCTTCCCCTGCAATTCTCTGAATAAAAATGTCAATTTCAAGTTGAGGCAACGCCTGGTTATACTGCGTCTCTGTCTAACTGTATAGTGTCTAGAGCCATGGCATCATAATGATAGTAATAAGGGGTGTATTAACTTGGGTGAGACTGTGGAGGACCTCACTGAAGGCCCAGGCCCACGGCACACCACTGGATTTTAGGGAAATGTAATAACGACTTAGAAGCAAAAGTGTGATGGAATTAATTTATGTCCATGTTTTTACCTCCCTTTCTAGTGACGATGGAACAGTTAATTCTATTGTCGGCTCAGCCAAGGTCAAGAACCCTTCTGAGCCTGCCAAGCTGGAGGTCTCCTTCTTTGAAGGTAACCAAGTAGTATCACAAATACATTCAATGTGTGTGTGTGTGTGTGTGTGTGTGTGTGTGTGTGTGTGTGTGTGTGTGTGTGTGTGTGTGTCGCGGCTTTGAATCTCATCCTCATCTTTCCTGCAGGAACTCCTCCCGGCCCCTACTGGGTGCTGTCCACCGACTACGAGGCTCACTCTCTGGTCTACGGCTGCACCGACTACGGCCTGTTCCGCATGGAGTTCTCCTGGATCCTGAGCAGAGAGCCCACTCTGTCTGAGGAGACCCTCGAGGAGCTGCAAGGCATCCTGACCTCCATCGACCTCGACGTAAACAAGCTGGTGCCCACCAACCAGGATGAGACTTACTGCAGTGCCATGAATCAGTAAACGGAGATACTCATGTTTCAGCTTCTAGGACTGAGACGGAGGAACGTGGTTCCATGATAAAGCACAACTGTATGCAATGCTAATGCAATAAACTTGTAAAAAGAAATGCATGTTCTGTGTTTTAGACAAACGGTGCTTATACACACACACACACCTCTGACAACCCTGCCTGTTTGGACTGTTGGACGACTCAGCCTTCTGTTCCGACCACGAGTTCTTGCCTTGCCTCTCTGCTGGTAAATTGGAGACTGTTTGCCTGTATGTCTCCTGACTGGGAATAAACGATTCATTGTGTCCATTGTACTGGTTCTGGGTCCACACCCCCTGACCACAGGCAGAACTGTCTTAGTTTGTTTACAATTGTTAATATCTGGTAAAATATCCTCTACGGACTAATTTACAAATGAGAACATCTATTAATTACTATAAAGTTAGACCTGCTCTGGGGTTTAAAGAACTTTATTGCATTGACACAGTGAGAAATACAATCATAAGAAAAATGCATGAATCTGTAGGCCTTTAGACTTCATCAGGTCTGTTTACTGGTTCTACCTACTTTATGTACTTCCTGTTGAACAATTCAAGTGAAATTGATGAATACATATACATACTGTAAAATGCATGATATCAATATTGTATTATTTAACTAACCAATTTTAGTTTCCTAGTTTTATTACTGATATCCACCATGAATCTACCCTCCTGCTGGGATTAGTTTAATCCTGTTTTTTTGCTAACTGTAGCTTAATATTTTTCAGACAAATGTGAGACTGGTTTCAGAAGTAAGTGAATACACACATTCCCAAAAATGTCTACTCCATCTATCTAACTGTATTAAAAATTAAATAGACGCTATAAGTTTTAGATGATTCATGTAACTATCTCTCTTTCACTAACAGGAATAGCATACAGATGATCTCTGGGATCATCATTTTGGGGAGAAAATATAAAATATTAAAGAAATGCAAATATGCAGATGCTAATTTTAAACTTAATACAGCAATAATACGGTGAAATGTGGCTCTTTAGTCTAGAACATGAAAAATACATTTATTGCGTTGAATGATTATACGCTTGGCTGCTTTAAGACTGGGTTTTTTTGTAGTTATATTTTGTGCTTACTATTCATCTTGTGTGCAACTTTCACATTTATCTTTAGCCAAGGTTCCTCTTTAATAGAGACTATCAAGAAGTTTGTTTCATTACTATAAAGGGACTGAGCGGAATGAATTAGTTTTACACCAAAGATCAGGAAGTGTGAGTTTTGTTTGAACGGCGTCTTCATTTGAACAGGTGCCAACTCTCACTCGATCCCCCTCAACAGTTTACTCTAAAAGGGAGGGGCTCTAGATTGTGATCAAGAGGGTCCTTCGATCTATAAAAGATCCTCAAAACTGAATGCGCTGCACTCTGGTGGTAACGCTGATTACATACAGGTGAACAGACTGCAGCCACGTCTCTTCCTTGTTGACTCCTGCTCTTTCCCTCTAGTTTTAACCCTCGAAGATAAGCTTTCAGGAGCAACCCGTCCCAACACTCTTTCTGTTTTGTTCCCTGCAGGTCGTGCTCATAAGATGAAGGCCATGCAGGTGATTTTCTTGACTCTGCTGTCTGTTCTGGCAGCCAGCGCTCAGGTGTTGACGCCCGGCAAATGTCCCCAACCAGCTGTTCAGGCCAACTTTGATGCTTCTCAGGTTAAGGATCAACATTCCTTTCCTTTGCTATTACTAAAAGCGTGAAGCGTAAAGTGTGACAACATTGCCTGTTGTGCAACAATTAAATGTGTTTCTCTGTTTCCTCTGCAGTACCTTGGTAGGTGGTATGGGATCATAAAGCTGCCGAACGTCTTCCAGAAAGGCCAGTGCAGCGTTGCCACCTACAGCCTGAAGAGTCCCGGAGTCATCGGGGTTCTCAACAGTGGTCTGCTGTGAGTACATGCTGCCTAAATGCTTACACTTGTGATTTTATGGAAATTTGATAACGACTTAGAAACAAAAGTGTGATGAAATTAATGTATGATCATATTTTTACCTCCTTTTTAGTGACGATGGAACCGTTAAATCTTCTTACAAATACATTCAAGTTCAGTCAGTCAATTTGAGTAGCAGGGACGCGCGGTCAGGGGAATAAAAAAAGTAAAAAGTAAAAAATAAATAATAATAACATCAAATTTATAATAATATTTGTCCAACGATCTTTATGCATGACTAATTTTGAACATGTTATAGTCAAAATCGCTGAATTTGTCTATTTCCTATTCAAACACAGAGACGAGAGGTGGGGCAGCAGCGAGTCGAGCCTCACCTCTGATTGCGCAATCCTTCACAAACTGGGTTGAGACATGCAATTGGCCCGTGCGAGTTGCCGTATTTCTGCATGTCGCCAATATAATGTTTGCAGATAAGTTTATTTGGCCTGATTTCCCACAGTCTGTCTAAGGTCTTTAACCATTACAGTTTAATGTTTGTAAGTGACATATAAGTGACATATTTAGTTTTGGATGGGAAATAAAGCCGCAGTGAAAAGGAGCAGGTTGAGGCAGATAATACTCTGTCTCACTGAAGGTGGCGCTAGTGAGCCAATGGGGACTTGTTGCTACCTCTTCTACGCTGAGGCACCAGGCGAGTCAAGTCCGTTTGTTTTTGTATTTTGCTGCCAGACCGCCAACATGGAAGAGGATTATATAGCTGAGATTAAACATGTCTCAAAACTGGACTTTCAAGTCAAAAGTTAGACGTGATTAACACAGGTAGACCAACGCCGGAGCTAAAAGGTTTGCTTCAAACTTTTTATGTACCGTTTGCGTGTGTGCGCGCGTGTGTGTTGTGTAGAGAATGCTGATGAGACATGAAATAACCAGTACCAGTTGAATACGCCCCTTTTTGGTTTATATATGTGTAAATTTAACACTAAAGGAGTCAGTGCCTCACCAACCATGAACCTCACCGCACGTCACTGTTGAGTAGTTACTTGTGTGTGTGTATAATATTCTACCGGCTGTGAATCTCATCCTCGTCTTTCCTGCAGGAAGTCCTCCCGGCCCCTACTGGGTGCTGTCCACCGACTACGAGGCTCACTCTCTGGTCTACGGCTGCACCGACTACGGTTTGTACCGCAAAGAGTTCTCCTGGATCCTGAGCAGAGAGCCCACTCTGTCTGCGGAGACCGTCGAGGAGCTGCAAGGCATCCTGACCTCCATCGGACTCGACGTAAACAAGATGGTGCCCACCAACCAGGATGAGACTTACTGCAGTGCCATGAATCAGTAAACGGAGAAACTCATGTTTCAGCTTCTAGGTCTGAGACGGGGAGACGTGGCTCCATGGCATGATGAAACACAACTGTATGCAATGGTGTGCTCCTCTGTACCGTATGCAAAGCCAATGAAATAAACCTGTCAAAAGAAATGCATATTTTGTGTTTTAGATCAACAGTGCTTATTCTGAACTATGAATAATCAGTGTGAAAGACACACACACACACACACGCACACACATCTTATTTGTTGAGTCTAAAGAACTAATCAGTGAATTCAGTTCATCTGGTAGTCACACCCATCTCGTCATCCTATTCACTCTCTCATGCCCACTCTGCTGCACCTATACTCCCTTTGGTATCTATAAGCCCCAGCTTCACACTCAGTGCGTTTACATGATGGTATAATTCATGTATGTAACCACGGTCAGTTGACTGCCAGATCTTTCCCCACATTATGCTCAACCTTACCTGGGTCCACCCCCTTACCACAGGCAAAACTGTCTTAGTTTGTTTACAATTGTTTATCTTGTAAAATATCCAGTACGGACTAATTTAAAAATGAGAAAATCTATTAATGACTATAAAGTTAGACGTACAATTTGTTCAACAAATATTGATTATGTGCAGATTATTAGTGAAGTGTGAAAACAAAACGGCATAGATAACAGAGTTAATCTGTTATCAATATTGTAAACACCAGTCCACCAGAGACCCGCGGAAAGAACGGCAAACTAAAACCTGCCCTGGGGTTTAAAGAAGTTTATTGCATTGACACAGTGAGAAATACAATCATAAGAGAAATACATGAATCTGTAGGCCTTTAGACTCCATCAGGTCTGTTTACTGGTTTATGGCACTACAGTAAGCTGCATCCTGGTTGGTGGTGAGCAGCTTGTCCACTCGGACTCCGATGGAGGACAGCGTGCCGTGCAGCTCCTCGAGGGTCTCCTCGGGCAGGGTGGGCTCTCTGCTCAGGATCCAGGCAAAGTCCACATGCATCACGCCGAGGTCTGTGCAGCTGTAGACCAGAGAGTATGTGTCGTAGTCGGTGGACAGCACCCAGTAAGGAGCATGGGGAGCGTCTGGAGGTATAAGGAAACAGAAAGTGAACATTGGTATAAATTTACGTCTGAAGAGCAATCTTTGCAGTTTGTAATAAATTAAATGTTCTTACTCTCAAAGAAGGAAACCTGCAGCTTGGCCGGCTCAGAGGGGTCTTTCGCTGTGGCAGAACCACTGATAGAGCTAATGGTCCCATCAGCACTGAAAGAAACAAGAGAAAAAACCAAGATATAAACAGCAACATATGAACTATGAAGTAAAAATACTTATTAGGCAGATCTGTCCCTTTTCAGATAATTATGTTATAATTTAGGTCATACAATTGGAATAGTATAGCCCATTTAAAGTACTTTATGTATTGTTTTATAGTTCACTCTACAGCACAGTATCATCACATTGATCATCCGTCTTAATCAATGTATTGTATAGAGTAGCATAAACAAATTCAAGTGAAGAAAAATGCTCTTAATATTGTATTTAAGTGCAATCATTGAGTAAATGGAAAGAATATATCTGAAAAATATAGTTCAAGCTCATAGTTTTACCAACAAATTCAGGTTGTATACAAAAAATTGTAATGCACATTTTTTCTTTTTAGCTTGGACAGTAAAAATAGACCGGCCGCATATCTAATTTGTAGCCTTAGAGAGGGAATTATAGTGAGACTTTAGTGGTCCAACTCTTTATTAAAAACGCGTGTTGACGCAGGCTGAGTACTCACAGCAGCTCGCTGTTGAAGACACCAACGACTCCAGGGCTCTCCAGGCTGTAGGTGGCAGTGCAGCACTCGCCTTTCTGGAAGGCATGCGGCAGTCTCTGGAAATCGTACCACTTACCAAGGTACTGCGGAGCAAGAGCAAGACATTAACATGTGGTTCATGAAGAGCTGCAGAATCTTGAAGATTTAAGTTTGTATAGTGGGACAAATTGTGGCCCTGGGAGGTCTAATTTGTTAACTTCTGGAATTCAAAGTAGAGATGATGAAACAGAAATGCTGCTTTGTCTCCATACAGAATATATAGAAGTATTTACCCTGGCAGTATCAAAGTTCTCCTGAACGGCCGGCTTGGGGCATCTTCCCGGCATGAGGACCTGAGCGTTGACCGCCAAAGCGGACAGCAGCGTGAGGGAAATCACCTGGATGGCATTCATCTTTCCTCCTCAACCTAAAGAGAACAAAACATTCTGTTATTCAGACAATGAAAGATAATTAAATAATGTTGATATATTTACAAAAAGAGTCACCTGCCACTTGCTTACCTGTATTAGCGGGGTGCAGTGAAGTTCAGAGTTTTTCTGGAGTTTTTATAGATAATTTATTTTAACAACTCCTCCTTCATATTTACTGCTGAGTTCATTTTGAGAAAAAATGTGTGAAAAATGGCACCTGTTGAGAGATATAGCTTGAGTAATGTCTACCTCACAATCCCTCTGTGTGTCCAAGCCTCTCTTTACTTTGTTGACATAGGCGTAAAGATCTGCTGCTCTGCAATGCTCTCAAAAGGTAATAAAGCCATGTATTTATTGATCCAAAACAGCATTGTTGCGGACGCATAGCACTCAGCGTACTTTGCCCTGTTAGCGCTGTTAGCGCCGTTAGCTATAAGCCACCGACACGCCACCATGTTGAAAGGCCTTAAATCCATGACACAAAACACACAGTTATGCTGTGTGTTTTGGAGAACTTTGCCTGTTTGCTGTTTGTGAGGTTAGGACGTCTTTATTTATACGTCTTAAACAACATGTTTTCTCAATCGCATTGAGTCCAGTTAAGAGGTAAATGGTGTTACGGGACAACCTTATTCTTTCCCTAGAAAAGGGGCACGTCCTTTGTGCCAGTCTGGTCTCCTATGTAACGCCAACATGTTAAACATTTTATTGTGAGCTTGTTAACTTACTAATATATATCATAAGTGTGATATTTTGTCAACATTTATTTTCTAAAGAGGACGCTCAACCAACTGAAATCTTAATTGTAGGACTTTTACCTGTAGCGATATTGCTATTGATAGTACTCCTTCAACCACCTTAAAAGATGTTCACTGTCAGTGATTATTTCCCGAGTGTAATACAAACAGGATCTAACGGCTTTGTCAGTTATTTCAGGGATTCGTTATCCTAAAGAATCTTACCCAGGCTCTCACGGTAATCAAGACCTAAACAAGATTTCCACACAGTGTCAAAGACGTAATGCTTCTGGATTACAGCTTTGGTACAGTTGTCACTCGATGAGGAAGAATGCCAGAAATGCTGGTGGGCCGGATACAAGTGTCACGAATTCCCCACCTTCCTAGTTAAATTCATCCTGCTTGCGTGTTTAATTAAATCTCCTATCATTCCAGATCCTGTCCTCCTCACCTGATTGTCCCTCATTCTCTTCATCTGGTCCTCACGCCCTCCTCACCTGCCTCTGATCACCTCGTTAGTCCCTCATTACCTTCACCTGGTCCTCACGCCCTTCTCACCTGCAGCCCATTCCCTCATTAGTCCCTCACTATCTAAGTCCCTCACTATCTAGCTCCCTCACTCCCACTTGTCCTCTGCCAGATTGTCTTGTATGTCAGTGCCAAACTCTCCAGCGAATTCCTAGTACTGGTTCTGATCTGCCTGTTACGACCCTGTTTGCCTGTTAACCCGACTTGAGATTTCTGCCTGCCCCTTTTGGATGTGTTGCCCTGTTTGACGGACCACCTGGTTTTGACCCTGCCTGAAACATTAAGTAAAGAGCCTCCTCCTGCATTCCTGTGTTTGTCGTGCTTTTGGGTTCCAGTACCTGTAACCATGACAACAAGATTGTTTCAGTCATCAGAAGATGGACGGTTGTCCGCGCTGAATCAGTGAATGTATAGCCAGTCCTGTTTCTAGATGTTAAACCTGTTCTAATCCCTTCGCTGTGACTCGATAATACTGGATCCAAACAAGACGGACAGAAATTAATCATAAAAAGCTTACAACCAGAACATTCTTTAATTAGCGGTTTAGATGTCCTAATTCTCTGCTGTCTTGACTCCTAAGCCCTATATTAGTTTATTTCCAGTAAAAATGATCAACCTACTTGTTTTTATTGCACAAACACATTCCTCAGATATGTTTATGTATAATTATTAAAAGAAAACAACACTTAAAATGTCCAAGTTGTGAAGAGAGCTTGTTAACAAATTATATTGATTATTAGAAATAAATGGTTCAGTTTTAAGAGGTCCTGTAACTATTAGAACGCATTTTAGAATGAATGAAGATATCAACATGTTATGATTGTTTACGGCTTCCCACCACAAGCGAAAAACACGCAGCCAGCAGCAGCAGATCTCAGGGAAATGTCACAGGCGAATGACCCGGCTTATTAAAGCTAATGGTCGTGTCCAGCAGAAGCAAAATCCATCCACAATCATGCGGCACGAGGTCCCACTGCTGCCTGTGAAGAATAAGAGGATGAAGCACCAGATGGACACACCTGTGCATCTGTCCTGCAGCAGGGTAGAAGCCTGAATTTGATGAAATGTAAAGTATTATAATGGTGTGATGAGTGATTTCCTGGCTCACATCAGACCCCTTCAACATGAAAGGATCGTCATGTTAATGTCACAGGATGCCAAAGCAGGTGCACCTTTTCATGTAGAAGGGTAGCTGCAGGAAAGTGAGCCGTGCGGTACTTATCATCTGGAGATAATATGAGAAAACATGGCTTCATTGTCCAGATCTCAGCCCAACGTGGTACATTTTAGAAGAAGAAGAAGAAGAAGAAGAAGAAGAAGAAGAAGAAGAAGAAGAAGAAGAAGAAGAAAAAGAAGAAGAAGAAGAAGTTATTTATTGATTGGAAATGCCTCTCACAGACTTAGCTCCTCTCACTCCAAAGAGGCAGTTCAAAGAATGATTGTATGGATTAAAACAATCTAGTAAAATGTATTTTATTATTAGATTTCTACTATTTCACCCAGCTGAGATAAGAATACACATGATTGGCATTTGGCACACCAGGCAGCCGGAGTCTCTGTATTGAGGCGCAGTAGAACCTTAACCTAGCATTAAACTCAAAGTACAGCTGAGGCTGATGGAAAATGTTTTGTAGGTTTTTGGTCATAAACTGAAGCATCTGGCAGATTTGGAGCAGATGGAAGCGCTTAATGAAAATAACTGATATAATATAATGCTCTACCAAAAATAAACAATTACAATAAGTAAATAAATATGTATATACATGCATATATGTATGTGCAGTATGGCATATATACACACACCCAGAAAAACACATGCAAATCAAGTCAATAAAGAAATTCAGCTTTGTTAGGACACTGAGATCATACCCTCGGGATTTGTTGTGGGAAATTGTAGGTTTTAACAGCCTGTTGGGGGTTTAAATTATTCTCATGAATAAATACATAAAATATTTAGGATTGCTCTGCCCTAATTGTATCTCTGGCAGTATGAAAACATTTAAATAAATAAATATGATTGAAAAAGTAAAATCCAAATATTTAAAAAAGACTGGAGACTGGTGACCTCAATGTTATTAAAATGTTGCCTTTGGCTCTTTTCCTAATATGTAAATGATAGGTATTATGGAGTCCTACAATATATTCTACCTTCATGAAGGTTTTGATTCAACTGACGTTTTTGGTTGTGCAAAAAATAATAGAAACAACCGTCATTGTAATCCCAGCATCACAAATACCATTCAGCTTGATGTACCTAATAAACTGGAAACGTGTGTATGTATAAACAACACAACGCAGACCTCTAGCATCGCTCCAGGGCCTCCTTGCTGTCTTGCAGACTGTAGAAGCCGATAGTAACAGCACACTGGCCCCTCCATCATATCATGTCCCCTGTTAAACAAAATGACCTCTCAACCCACCAACTGTGCACACCTTTCTGCCCACCCGGCATTAAAGAACAGATTATTCAGGGCGTGCTGTAAGCGTTTGGTGAGCACAAACTGTCAGATTAAGTGGTCTGAGAAGATCATCCGGCCCACATTTAGTCGGATTTCTAACAAATTACCACCAAACATGTTTGGGTTGACCCCTTGGCACCCCGGGGAGCTCAATACTTCTGATACCAGACGAGACATGTGAGGAAAAGACTCAAACAAGACAGATTGGTTGGATTTTTTGAAGTCTACAACCAACATCATGTCACTTCTCTGCATGTGGCCGTGGAGCTGTTAAGAAGGGGTGGCACATTTTACCACTGGAAAAGGAAGCTAAGCATTTAGGTGTCTTAACTATGGTCTAAAGTGCTAACAAGGGATTAGTGAGGTAAACGTTGAAAGAGGTTTAGCGCTCCCTGCTTACGACCAGCGCTGCTTCAGTAATTACACATCACTTGCAAGGTGCCGCAAGCAGTTGGATGGGAGATCATAGTGATGTCAGGACAGGGAGGGCTTACCGCAGGGGATAAGGCCATCTAATGGAGATGAAATGAATCGGTATTTAAAAGGTCTTTTTTAGTTAAGGCAGTTAGCTGGCAGCAGACGCCGTCGGTACAGTTGGCTGGTTAGTGGGAGGCCGCTCAGTCGTTGGAGGAGAAAGAGGGACCGAAGTGAGAGACAATCTTTGAGCAGAACAAAAGTTGTTCCCTTTTCCACTTGGTATTTTTTGCCTGAATTTAGACAGAATCAGTCCCAAGCTTTGCACACTGGTGTGCACCTGAAGGTAAGTCCATTCATACTTCCTCTTTCAATCTTTCTCTCCATTTCAACTTTTCTGTTTTTGTGACATATTTGTTTAGGTTGTATCTTAGTTTAAAATTTACTCTGCTGAAGCACCAACTCTACTTAGTTTATTACAGAGTATCCAAAATAAGTCTGAATTAATATGTATGTCAATAAAATAAAAAATAACAGTAACAACCTTCAAATCTAAGCACGTAGCTTTATTAATGGTAAATGTTACCGTACATAATGCGAGCAGTAAACTGTATAAAAGGCGACCGATCCTTCAATAAGTGATTAATCTCAAGGCCAATGTGATTAGAGGAACAGCCTCAAAATCTGGATAATTAATCTAATCATTAGCCCAGATTCTGTAAATAGAGCTTATAAAAATGAGAATTATGCTAAAATATATAATAAATTAGCTTGTGTTTCTTATCAACTGTGATGATTTGGGTCTCCATTAAATAATATATTTATATACAGGCCTATTGATATTATTAAATTTGATCCTTTCAATCAGACTTTTTCAACACATTTTATTGTGAGGTTATCGCCCCATAACTAATTCTACTAAATCAAGACTACCTGCATCTTGCCGCTTCAAATTATCACAAAATCTGAACTACTTCTTGTAACTGACAGAATATGACAAAGCTACAGCATGTTGTGTTACGGGGGATAAAGAAGGGCGAGACAATTCTTCTGTCTGGTCTGATATGACCTCCTCAGGGCTCCAGCTACGGCGTCAGCAATTTTTCCCTTTAATTCATTCTTGTAATGAGATTAACCAGGCAACAGCAAATCCAAGGAGCCAATCCCCGGATTTGGCAGCTGCGGTGTTGCCTGTTTGTTGAGGAAGTAAGGGCCAAGAGTGTGTAAGAGCTCACCTGTGATGACACTTTCACTCACAAAACACTGCATGAATCTTCCCTGTAATATCCAATAAGAAGTTTGAGCTAGGTCAGGTTTGAAGATATATGTTAAGTCATCCACTTCCCTTAAAAGATTAAATTAAATGTAAACAATGTGCTAACAGTGACAAAGGACTCTCACAGTATACCAGGGCCTTTAATATGGAAGAGAAGGGTGGTTTAACAACACATACTGCTGTTCTGTATTCATCATAAAAACTCTTTTCTGCATGAATTGCTGCATAATAGAAGAGATTTTTAATCTGTTACCCAAGTTCTTATCTACAATCTTCACTCAATGTGCACATTGTGTAAAAATAAATAAAAAATGTGTATGTTAAATAGCATTATTAGCAACCTTCTCGCATTTTATGGTATTTTTCAGTATTTTGCCTAATTTTTGTGCAATTACATTTTTTTTATCCAGATGGTCAGCAAATTTCTTTGGAATCTATTTCTGAAAAAAATTAATGATCAAACTTATATCTATTGGTTTCCATTTGGGCTATTTTTTCATATATAATTGGTGATTGTGTAAGATACTCAAAACAAGTCTAATCTGCTTGAAAAATGTACAGTTGCTATATCACATCTAAAGAGTGTAAATCAACTCCCAAAGTAGAGAATGTGAAGGCGATAATATACATTACACAATAATACATTACACAACGCCCTGAAGCTAAGCGCTTAGTGCCCACTTGGAATTACAAAGGCATAAATGTTGAAATACATTTCTTCCCATTAGCTGATGCTATTAGCTGATGCTAGCCGTTATGACATTGGCAGAAGTAGGTGAAGGCAGGGTGCATGTGTCTGCGCCACATAGCTTCACATAAACCGATTGCCTTCCCAGATTTATCCCCAAGGTGTTTTTAGGACATCCTGGGAGTTAATGGAGGCTAATAGGCTTAGCACTTAGGGTGTATTGTCCGGGATGCTTACAGGCAAGGTTTGCAGAGGGTAAAACTCTAAACGTGCGGATTACCTCCAACACATCCCTTTAAAGTGCTGTATAGCCAGGACTTAGCTAATAGGATCCTAGGGGTAGCAGGGGCCTGGGACGGTGGGGATGGGGGTTGGACGGGCCAGCAGGGCGGTCTCGGGCAGGTCAGCAGCAGATGTAGCTAGCAGACTGTTGCAGGACTAATAGGCGGATTACAGCCCTCAGATTAAATGGGTTTCAGAGGGAACTTGAGGGACTGTGGATAATACTTAAGGCCTTGGGGCAAGTGTTATGACAGCATTTCTCTTGGGGGAGGGGACGGCATGTAGAGTAAAGAGATCACTATAAACTAATATAATATGAAGAGGTGGGTGATGACCTTCTGTGCAGACTCAGATTCAACATATTGCACACCCTGGTCCTGGATTAGCAGAACTGGATTATTGCGCTGTCGTTTACAGTATCATATTTGATAATGGGATTTCTGCAGTGTTGAAGACTAATTGGAGGTGTCTAAGTCCATTGTGCTTGTTTGCACAAGCTGCTGGCTCAGCCAAAAACAATGTGGCCATTTGGTGTGTGTGTGTGTGTGTGTGTGTGTGTGTGTGTGTGTGTGTGTGTGTGTGTGTGTGTGTGTGTGTGTGTGTGTGTGTGTGTGTTTGTGGCGTTTGGTTAGGATGGAAAGATGAAAATAAATTACATTTTAAGAAGTTAGTATTAAGGTTAGGATTTGGATTTAGGTGTTCAACTTAATTTTAGGATTAGGTTTACTTTACAGTGAGGGTAGGGGTTAAGGTTGGTTAAAGATGATTGCTTACAGGCTGGAGGTGAGAAGAAGGATCAAAGGTTAATAAAGGGAATAAATGCAGTGTGTGTGTGTGTGTGTGTGTGTGTGTGTGTGTGTGTGTGTGTGTGTGTGTGTGTGTGTGTGTGTGTGTGTGTGTGTGTGTGTGTGTGTGTGTGTGTGTGTGCGTGCGTGCATGGAACCCATATTGGTAGTTTATTGATGCCCTCTTTTAAAATATTGTATTATCTATTATAATATATTATATATATTATATTATAGTGTGTCAGTCTGTTCCAATTCCAATCTCGATGTTTCATTGTCACAGCTCTGCTGAAATAAAAACACCATGCAGGTCCTCATGCTGTTACAATTAATTTGGTTGGGAGAATAAAAACAATTTTCCTGGAGTTTTTATATGGTGATATGTCTTCTATTGGAAAATAACACGACGGCAGTGGCCATAATTAGACTCTTTAACGGGTAGATAGTTGCTGCCTCCTTGTGGCAATGTTAAGAAATTACACAATATAATCCAACCAAATTACATTTCCTATGAATGTCTTCTTTAAAGTTATATATAGCTATATATAATGCAGTATTACAGTAATCAGTTGGTTAGGCGATTGTCATATGTTTCATCATCTGTTTACACCTCAACAGCCTTCAGGTCGTGTGTCATGACCCCACGAGAGCAGCTGAGGAAGATGACAGCGCTGGGAGAGCAGGGGTCCTTGGATGAGAAGCACTGGTACCGTCTGGTTAACGGCATGTCAGCTGGAGGTGAGGAATGCAAACGTGGACGAGGCGAGGCAAACAACAGCATGAAATCTAGTCTGAGAAAACTTGAGAAACAGAGTTTTCCTAATAAATCACATTACGAATAGGGGCGGAAATTAGACAATCGCAAGGATGTGTATAGATTCATGATTTTATTTCTATTTACACATTTGCTGACACCATATACAGTGTCCAATCTGGACACAGGTTAAGCCAACTGTGAGACCTTGACAGCCGTGTATTGGGTCATGGGGATTGTTACCTGCTGAGTTGTACCTGCAGTCTCCTGCTTTCATAGTCGCTGCACGGCCTTCAGCTAAACTGCCTCCCCCAACCTTCACTGACCTGTGGTGCTTTTCTTCTCTCTTGCAGAGCTGAGGCAGAGGCAAGAGTTGATAATGAGGAACCAGATGGCCATGGCTCCACAGATCCTCTCCCAGGGGCAGCAGAGGTTACAGGGGGTCCCAGCGCAGTTTGAACCTCGTTTCATGGAGAGGTCTGTACCTGAATACACGCTTACAAACGGAAAGGGTAGCTCTCCGGTGAAGGGCATCCGTGACAATTGTCAGTTACAGGTCCATTTATGAAGAAGACATGGATGCTTGAAGAAACATGCATCAGATCTTAAGATGTGATGCATGTTTCCGTACAATAAAAACGTTTTGATTGGTAATTAAATGTACCGTAGTCATTAAAAAAACAGCAATAATACATGACATATGTCCCTTGACATCACGTCTAGATTAAATATGTGTCCATGCTTTTCCTTCATCAGAGAGATGGTGCCCCCCTCTGAGATGGTAGCATCTGAGGCCAGACAAATGCACATGGGCTCTCACCTGGGTCCACATCTACCTCCCCACAATGTCATGCCGGGGAGAGCGTTTCCTGGAGCAGGTGAGCACAGCATGATTCATCTTCATACATGAGAAAATTCCCAGCACGTTCGTATCATCTTGAGGAATGTGAACAAGCGCTAACAGCTCATCTGCCTTTTGGTTTTTCTCAGCTGGCTATGGCTTCTTGCCCTCGGAGCCCATGGAAACAGTTGCCCGGCGACAGGAGTTCATTCACAAGCAAAATATAGCCAGGTAGTGAGCGCACAATCTCATCGGCATCTCACAGAAACATTCGACCTGCATACACATCTGCATCACATTTTGCAGACTAAAATGTGCATTTGAAGAATTTAAATTCGGATCATGTGCGGCTCCATCATTAGTGTTGCTTAAATATGTCTAATATGTACGTGTGCTCCTGCTCAGAATGGAGATGAATGCCATTCTGCACCAGAAGGAGCTGGAGAACGCCCACCAGAAGGGACTTATGGGAATTGATAATCCTATGTCGTACCCTTCCAACCACATGGCGTTCAGAGGTCGTCAGCGCATGCCGGACGGCCACGACGTTTACGTCCACCGTCCCACTCTGGATGAGCTGCACTCCAACAGCATCCTCATGTCGGCCAGCCCGTACCCTCCAATCAGCACGCTGCACCGAGAGAGGGGACGCAGGGCTGGCAGGAGGCCCAACGTGCACAAGAGCACAGAGAGCCACGCGTCCAACCTGAAGGGACAAACGGAAGACAAGAATGTGGAGCAGAGCCCGGGAGCCACATCAGGGGAGGAGAAAGAGGTGGAGGCAAAGGGGGACATGGGAGAGGAGTGTCCCGCCAGCAAGGCGCATCATCATGCAAAAATAGATTCTGAAATCTCTGCAGGAAGCAGGAAGAACTACAAAGAGGGCGAGCCGGGTCTACGTAAAGCCTGTGTGGGCAGTCAGGATGGGTCCGATGTGGCCAACAGTGGAGCAAACGATAAAGACTTATCCAATCAATGTTCAGCTTTCCAGGAGAAGTTCATGTATCCCTCCACTGGTGGGACGCTCACAGGCATGCCTTACATGTTCCCAGTCCCCGGGAATGGTTTCCTTCCATCAGGTGAGTTTCTAAAGATAGATTACGATATATTATTTGAACAAATTAATTGCATGTGTACCATAGATAACAGCCCCAACAAAGATGTGCGTCATTATTTTTTCCAGGTCCACCCAATCTCTTTCTCAACAGTGATGAGGTGTCTGAAGACATAAGGAAGTGGACCGTGAATGATGTCTACAACTTTGTCAACAGCGTGCCCACGTGTTCAGAATATGCTCAGGTGGGATTCTACAGTTTTCTGTATGTCTTTATTCTTTCTGATGTGTCTTTGTTGTGCTAATGTTGTGCAAATTCACTCCTCAGACGTTTAAGGACCACATGATTGACGGGGAGACCCTGCCTCTCCTGTCAGAGGAGCACCTACTGGACACACTGGGACTCAAACTGGGACCGGCTCTTAAGATCCGCTCACAGGTAGGAAACACAAACTCTGACTGAGCTCTGAACATTCAAGACTTAATCCCTTCAAAGATGGGATGTGTGCAAGTTTAAAATAAATCTCACAAATGCCTCGCAATATCTCCACACAGAATGTGAAGAAGCTTGTCCTGGCCCTGGTTTGTCTCCGTTTTGAACTCTATCATCAATTTGACTAACAGATTCCAAATATGAAATCTTCCATTTCCCTCAGTGGTCTTATAAATCTGTACAATATATTATATCTTGTGTCTTGAGAACGATTTGATTTGGGTAAGAAAAAAACTGCACGAAAAAAAAAGTAAATTTGCAATAGATACGTATAAATCACTTCAGGCCAGATCCTCCTCCAATGAGCATCAATAAACCTTCAATGCTTCACTTTATACTAGATACACTGCATACACTTCCATTTTTATTTCCTTTATTATTTAAATTCTTAAATGTAATATGTCCTGCCCTGCTATTTTATCTTATTGTATTGTATATATGTAAACTGCTGCGTCACAAAATTTCCCCCTGGGATGACTAAAGTAATATCTTATTTTGAGTAGGAACATATGGAGAATCAAAATGATAACAAATAAAATATAAATACATTATATTAATGCAACAAAATGTGATAAATGATAAATGACCTTTTTTAAATTCCTGTCCTATACATACGGGTCCCTCGTCACTCATTTAGAGACCGGCACGTTTGTGAACACCGATATGTCTAACATGTGTCGACTGTCTTTATTCCTCCGCAGGTGTCCAGGCGTATGGGCAACATGTTGTACATGATGAACCTGCCGCTCGCCACCGCAGCACTGCAGGCCAATCCTGAGAAGCCTGCAGACCGCTCATCAGAGGCCGGCTCCCCCGTGAACTGCAACAGCGAGGAGATGATGGCGAGTCCAAGAGACCCTGATGTCCTTAAGTCCACAGAACACCTGCAGGAGACAGAAAACAATTCCCCTCCATCTGCCAGCAGTGAGACGGCCTGATCAGAACTGAAGAAGCGGACCTCACCAGTGTGCACCTCCAGTACAGCATGGCTATACCTGACTGGCACCGTCAAGGATTTGTTTACATTATGATTCACTGGTTTGAAGATGTTTTTTTTGTTTTTTTTACTATTTGCTAGTTTTTTTATGCATAAGTTCACACTTGGCCTAGTTATATGCTAAATATCTGTATTGTACTGTATATATACACATATGTTTATGTGCATATATTTTTAACAACCACAGTGGAGTGAAACTGATGTGAGAGTTATGAGACAATAAGAAGGTCCAATACAAATTATATTTTCTTCTTTATATCACAGGTCTGACTGTAGCTTTAAACATTCTTATTTTTCAAGCTGCTAGGCTTCATTTCTCTCGTAGGGCATCATTGGACCATAGAAATAATATGGGAATGGTTTTATAATCAAATGATGACATCTAAGTAAGATGTGTAGATGTAAGATACACTTTTCGTTTGTTGGATTGTAAATAAAGTGGTTTTTTTCTACCTAGAAAACCAGTACTTGTATGACTTGGAATAAACAATTAAATATCAAGTATCACATATTTTGAGAAAAAAAATGTTGAAGCCTTTAATGGACGAGAAGTTGTCCGAGCAGGAAACACCAACAAAAATGAACAATGCAAACAGTAAATAAAAACAATACAAATGAAGTGTTATGACATAAATTCATCATTTTGAAAATATGAAAAAATACTTTAAAACATTAAAGTAAAAGTAATTTTATAATATAGATATATATTTTATAATAAGAAAAAGGCTATTCATAAACAGTCCAAACAAGGCTATTCATAAACAGTCCAAACAAGATTATGGATTAAATGTGTGATAGTTAATTACACTAATCAAAGTTCACTAAACTTGTTTATCGAGACAAAAGAGACGGTAAAGCTGATAAAGTAGAAAGTACAAAAGTATTAAAGTCAAAATATACAAAAAGTGAAAGTATACTTGTAATGCAGAATGGCTGATTTCACAATAATGTACACTATATTATTGAATTATAATTATTGATTATTACTATTAGTTTAGCTTGTGAATTCCCCCCTGAAGATTTCAGTAAATGTGTTAATAAAATACAAGAATAAAGTATTTTATTAATTTATAATACATTACAAAATGTTTTTGGATTACAATGTATATTATTGATTTGATCCTGCAGACTAACTAAACAATAAACAATATTCCCTTAAATATGTAGTAGAGTAGGCGTATAAAGAAGGGGAAAAAATGAAAATACTCACCTAAGGTACAATGTGTCCTTTTATTGTACTTCAGATGTTACCTGTGTAAATGTAGTTGCTGCAATTACTTTCCCCATTGATAATAAATACATTAAGGTATGTTATGGTTGAAGAGATATAAACATGTTCATAAAGATCATGCACCAAGAATGCAACAAAAAGGGAAGAGAAGAAGAACAAAAAAAGATGTTCCGCTCCACGTGAACGAAATTACCGTTTTCTTTTCCCGTTAATCGATTAGTCTCGCGATACTACACATCGTGCGCGTGCGCAGCCTCTCGCGCGTTTGAGGGAGCCGGAGCTGAGTTGGAGGATCATGGCGGAGCGCAGGAAGCACAAGAAGCGGATCCAGGTAACATCACTTAATTCATACCAACTACTCGCCGGGCGAGTTAACAGGCGACAAATAAGACCGACACGCGGGTTCGGGAGCGGCTGCGGGATGTCCGTTAACAGCCGGGTATCTACGGGAAGCCGTTACCCAGCAGCAGTTGGAGCTAGATGATGGCTAACCGTCGCTAGCATTAGCTGGCTAGGCAAAAACAAACGTTGGTGGCTATATTTTGAAGAGACGTTTCTCAGCTCACTGTGATCTGTGTTGCCTATAAGACATCGTGCACACGAGCAGAGGTGGTGTTGCACTTTCTCCCCAGCTGGCTCCACAGCCTTTTATTCCAGTTAACCCGCTGGTCGTGTTCAAGATAAGCTGCGTCAGCTCTGAAAGTGGACGTGTTTGTACATAAAGTGAGACAAACTGCGGGGTCTTAGGTAACGAGGTAACGATGTAACGCAACATCTGTGCAGCAGGAGTGCGGTAAGGAGGGCAGAGCCCTGGTTTCCGTTGAAGCAACAGTGTAGTGAGTGGCTGCAGGCTCAGTCCCCCACGTCGCTTCGTATTATAACAGAGTTGTAGGAGTTCGTGTTGTGGATCTCAAGACTTTCCTCAACACATCCATGAGTCTGTCTCCTCCCGTCACCAGAAACGATCATTTGTTTGATTATTATCACTCCAGACATGTCGAGAGCAGAGGAAGGAGACATGAAGATACTCACGTTTCAGATGTCATTGTATGCAACAGGTTAGGATCTAGATTAGCCAAAAAATAAAGCATCGTTGTTTGCTTGTAGTTTCTATTAGTTGTCGTGTGTGTGTGTCTGTGTGTCTGTGTGTCTGTGTGTGTGTCTGTGTCTGTGTGTGTGTGTTCATTGATGCTCAAACAGTCAGTTGATGGACAATGTGTTCCTGATGAGGTTTTAGTGGTAAGAAGGAGGATAGGACAAATTATTTTCACTGAATGTGCTTTTATTGTAGATGAATACAAATGTGGAATTCGCTTAATGCAGAGCATCAAGCTGACGTCGTAATATAGTTATCTTGCATAACATCACAGGCTATGAGTGGATCCAAAATAGAGGCCTATTTATTACCAACTTCATCACTTGGTGTTACACAATAATGTTCTCTTTAGAAATGGATTTGTTTCCAATAATGTTACTTAGATATATATTTGGTTGGTTAGGTACTCCCGGTTGCAACTACGACTTTTGATTTGTTGATTCCACAGAACCACAAACTAAAGCCAAGGTTCAGTTTTAGAGATTTTATCTGGCCCATTTACATCAGTGAGGGTAGAGTAAATATTAGAAACGGTTCAACAGGGCCACAGACTACAGCCTATTGAATAATCAAACGTGAATAAATAAACAACTCTCTGAAACAGTTGCAACTTCATAATCTTCATGTAGGTGTAATTTAAAACAGTTGCTGCATCAGTTAGTGGCGGATGTTGTTCCAGGTAATCACCCAGATAAGTGTCGGTCTCTGCATGTTCAGTTGCATAACAACACAGGCTGGTATCTCCGTTTGCCTTTAGAGATCGCCGCGCTGCACAGCTCTTGTTTTTACATCACTTCACCTGCCATTTAATGATTACAGTCTTACATTGTTGAAATAGATTTCAAACCTTGCCACTACTGTTCCCTGGATATACTTTTTAAAGGATCATTACTTTGGTGTTGGTGCGGACTACATTACATCTGCCCTCACATACTGTGGCTGCCAGACCAGAGCAGCTCATCCTCATGTGATCACCAGGTGGATCGTATAGACGGAGACGGGGAGCTTTTCGTGTCAGAGGCTCTGGTAACGGAGCCGTGTGATTGAGATACCTGCTCCTCTAAACAAAGGCTTGTCTGATGGCCTCGTCTTCCTCACGTTGGTGACCGTAGCCAGCTGGACTGGATGAAGCAGCAGTGGCTTTCATAGAGCTGGTGCTCTCCTTCCCTCGGTGTTGGCGTGTGGTTCAGGGCTGCAGGCGAGCCGACGGGAGGAAGTCCTTTGGCAACTCTCTGTTATTGCTACAGATGAACATCAACATTATTTGAAAACTGGATATGCAAAAAAAAACAGAAAATATACCGGTTATCGTTTACCAATACGATGCCAGCATGTTGAAATGAGAAATAAAAGTAATTTACAAGATTACGCTTGAACACATCGTGATGATGTTATAACTTTCTGTCGCCCACTCGTCATTTTTACTGAACCGATTTTGAACGCATCGTTACGCAACTCAATGGCACCTAAATGAATGAATAGCTCTCTGTGTGTTCTTTCTATCAGGACTGCAGCTCAATGGCTGCTGACAGCGAACGTTAACTTGCTCTCCTCGTCACAGACTTGTTGTTTTGCAGTGTTGCATTAAATAAACAAGGTAAACAGTCGTGTTCAACGCAGGTGTGTCGTACTAGTTTGATGCTTTAAGGACTCGTGTCATTCAAGCAGTATGTCATATTCTCTCTCTCTCTCTCTCTATATATATATATATATATATATATATATATATATATATATATATATATATATATATATATATATATATGTGTACACTAGTTAAAGGATATGTCCTTAGTGTGGTACATTCCAAAACATATCCCGGTTGAGGGTTGATACCATGTCACTTTGTAACTTTAAAAAATGTATTATACCTTTTTTAAATATGCAAATATCATTGTATATTACCACATTGTTCTTGATGGTGATGAATGTAATGTTAATGATTTTATGGATGCAGTAATGTTCACATTTCTGTAGACTCACATCGGATGTGTTTACCCTGATTAATTAAAAGTACACCGAGCTGATTGGTTGTGTTCACATTTCGGCCTCTTTGTCCCGAGCTGCTGACTGACTGTAGTTTGTCGTGTGAATATTCATCTGTTTGCCCGTCTGGTTCTGCAGGAGGTCAGCGAACCCACCAAGGAGGAGAAGGCGGTGGCCAAGTACATCCGGTTCAACTGCCCGACCAAGTCCACCACCATGGTGGGCCACCGAGTCGACTACTTCATTGGTCAGTGCATCGAGACGCCCGGTGGAGCGTTAGGAGTGAGCGGATCAGACTCTACTCTGTTTGCTTTTGAATACTTTTCACAGTTTAATTCAATTCAATTCAGTTTATTTGTATAGCCCAATTTCACAAATTGCAAATTTGCCTCAGAGTGCTTTACAATCTGTACACATAGACATCCCTGACCCAAAACCTCACATCGGATCAGGAAAAACTCCTAAATAACCCTTCAGGGAGGAAAAAGTGAAGAAACCTTCATGAGAGCAACAGAGGAGGATCCCTCTCCAGGATGGACAGAACAATAGATGTCATGTGACCAGAAGGACAGATTTAGAGTTAAAATACATTCGATGAATACGACAGTATATGAATAGTTCATCACAGTTGTCATTACTGATAATTGATCTCGATAAACAGATTCTGCATTTCCATGCATTCCTTTTGTACACGTTACGTCTCGACTTCAGTCTTGCATCTCAAGTTGCTTATCGAATTAAAAAGTCTAGCCGGCTGGGTGGTGAGTCACAGCGGAGCCCAGAGTCCCTGAACACCACCCAGTTACAACAGAGAACCGGCTCCACCTAAAAGGACGAATGCACAGCGAGTTTCAGCTTCTCCCTTCTAGACGGAGGTATTTAATACCACGTGTAGAACAGAGCGCGATTTAAAACAGCTTCGTTCCAGCAGCCGTCATTCAGGTGAACGACTTAGAGCAATAACAGTGCACTGATTGGTGTATTTGTGTCATCCCGTCTGTCTTGTTGATTGTAATGTGTGCCTCACTTTCCATTACAAACCTGAACCTGGTGTGCCACCATGTGACCGGAGAATTGTCAAATTCCAACTCTATATCAATGCAACCCATGCGTGGACGTTATGGCTCTTAGAAGTCAGCAGTTGCGATCTGTGGCAGAAAGAAGGGATAAAGTTGTATTTTTTTTATTTTTGATGATCTGATCAAAATCGGGATGAAATCCAAACTCCGAGTTTTAGGATTTGTTTCAGCCCTTTTTACCTTCGCATTGAAAATGCAGAAGGTAATGTTTTCGCCGGCGTGTATTTATTTATTTATTTATTCGTGAATATGTCCGTCCGTCAGTTATTAATCTAAATCAGACAAAACTGAGCCGATTCTTATGAAACTTGGTGGGATGATTGGTCATGACCCACGGAACAATCGATTAGTTTTTGGGAGTGATTGGGTCAAAGGTCAAGGTCACGAAAAGGTGAAAAACGTAAATTTGCGATATCACGACAATCTTGTGATATGCGAAGGTATGCGCTCGACCGAGTGCCCATTCTAGTTTATGTTCTGTAATAGCATGAAATCTAGCTAACTAACTAGCCAGACCCTAAATGAGTCAAATGGAACCACTTATTGCTTTTTCCACACACTCCCAGCGAAGGAGAGCACCTTGCTGTCGCTGGATGATAAGTTATTAACACTGATTCACCAGATTTAGTAATTTGCTGATCGCTTTATTTGAAGTCCTTAGAAAAAAGAGAGAGACGGCTTTTGCTGTGACTGTAAAGCTCCGCTGGTTACATATATTAATAAGCCTTTTTAAATAATGTATAGGACATAAAACATGTTGAAGCCACTGCGTCCTGAAGGCTTTGATGACTGTAGAGCTTCTCTGCTCCACAGCATGGGGAAATACATCAAGGAATAAAGACGGTAGCCCATCCAATCATTTGATACTGAAGCGGGACATGTTCTGGACCTGTACCACTCTGTTTTTTAATGTCCGTCTTTACATCCCTACGATTAGCCTCCAAGGCGGTGGACAGCCTGATGGACTCCAAGTGGGCCAAGGCCAAGAAGGGCGAGGAGGCGCTGTTCACCACCAGGGAGTCTGTGTTGGATTATTGCAACAGGTCAGCTGTCCAACACACTCTGCTGCGCTCCTGATGTTGTAGATGATTAACCGTTTGCCTCCTGTAGGATGATATTCTAAAACAAGGTATCTAAGTATGTTAGACACGCGCTTGTAACACGGTCACTGATATTCACAGCTGTTACTTTCACTGTTCATTCTTCACAACACGTTCTTTTCTTGGTCCATCAATTGGAAACTGTCATCAGACACAATCCAAGTAGATGTCTTCAAATTGCTTCATATTCAGTTGTCTGTCATAGAAGAAGCAACAAACTACTAATATGATACTACTAGCAACACATGTTTATATTTTTGAAGTTGAAACCAATACAATTTTGGTATTTTTGATAAAATAAAAAGACTCAAGAAAATCCTCCACTATCTAAAAAGATGCTGCGCCCTGCAGGCGGGAAACTGACATTTGAATAAAAGGGCTTTCAGTCTTGTAGAGCATCCAACTGATGAACCTTGCAAATGAAATGCAGATTTGTTTCTTGCTATTTGGAGGTAAAGATCTTAACATGACCTCCTTTAAACAGTGATGATTTAAACTAAAACGGTAGTACATAAGTATCCCTCATAACCAGTGATTCTCCTTTCTAGACTTTTAAAGAAGCAGTTCTTCCACCGGGCTCTCAAAGTGGTGAAGAAAAAACCAGAGAAAGACACCAAGAAGGAGAAGGAGAAGGAAAAAGAAAAGGAGAAGGAGAAAGAGAAGACCAAGGGTGACAGTGGCAAAGAAGAGGAAAAAAAGGGGAAGAAGGACAAAGAAAAGAAGAAGGAGTCGGAAGCTGTTGAAACCAAGAAAGAGAAAAGTGTACGTGACCCAACACTGGTGACCTCTATGTTTACAAAATATCTAATTATTGGTATTATTATTATTTCTACTACCTTTCTTTGTAAGATAATGTCACTTGGCTTTTATGTTTTAATTAGTAAATTTGAATTATTAGCTGCTGAAACCCTTTCCTGTCAGACATCACAATGTGTGCTGCGTTGACCGTACTCCTGTACATCAGAAACGACTTAACTGTTCACCCATCTCTAGAATTCACAGAAAGAAGAAACTTGGTTTCTCCGTGTTTCTGGTCTATGTAAATAATATATATATAATAATAATATAGCCAAGTTTCAAATGATCAGGTCCAAACTTTAAGCAACAGAAGTGCTGCTTTCAGTGGAGACTTTACAATAACATCAACACTTCCAGGAAGCCTAAACAGTTTGGGTTTTACTTTTTTGCTTAATTGCTCAGAATATAATGGGAAAAGATAACTAAATAGTAATTTTTTTACACTTCAGTTTTTGCAAAAAGTAAATGGATAAGGCACGATGGGTGAGTGAGCTTAGAGGTGGATTGTGTTATATTTGGGGGACAGTTCGGACCAGATGTTTCCAGTCTTTGTGCTAAGCTAAGTTAGCTGGCTAAAGCTTCATGTTCATATTTGCAGAGATAAGTTAGCACGAAGTAAAGATTAATACGCACTCTAGGTCAGTCACACTGTCACAAGAGAGTATGTGATAATAATTGTTTATTTTAATTATAAACTCTCACAGGATGACAGTCCTGGAACCCCGAAGAAGAAGAAAGAGGCGAAGAAGAAGTTTAAACTGGAGCCTCATGACGATCAGCTGTTCCTGGATGGAAACGAGGCGAGTGTTCTTAGATATCTTAAACATCACAGACATGTTTAGGATCCTGAATAACATCAAACCCCAAAATGTGCCTCTTTTCTTTAGGTGTACGTGTGGATTTACGATCCTGTTCATTTTAAGACATTTGCCATGGGACTGATACTCGGTGAGTCAGAGGTTATACAAAATCATAAATGGATTATTATTTATAAACAAGAACCGGATGCTCTCTTACTGATTGCAGCTGTTTTAACTGTGTGTGTGTGTGTGTGTGTGTGTGTGTGTGTGTGTGTGTGTGTGTGTGTGTGTGTGTGTGTGTGTGTGTGTGTGTGTGTGTGTGTGTGTGTGTGTGTGTGTGTGTGTGTGTGTGTGTGTGTGTGTGTGTGTGTGTGTGTGTGTGTGTGTGTGTGTGTGTGTGTGTGTGTGTGTGTGTGTGTGTGTGTGTGTGTGTGTGTTTTGTCTTCCAGTGATTGCCGTCATAGCAGCCACTCTGTTCCCGCTGTGGCCGGCAGAAATGCGTGTGGGAGTTTACTACCTAAGTGTGGCGGCCGGCTGCTTCGTGGCCAGTATCTTGCTTCTGGCTGTCGGTAAGCACATGCACTTCATACAAACACCGGACTGGGCTCCTGCTTTCACTTGACCCTTTGCTAAGCCCCGCCCCTACTACGTCAAACTGTCTGCCGTGGAGCACACGCTGTCACTGCAGCCCTTGAATAAATATTAGCACAATTCTGGAGAAACGAAAAGGGGATTTCAGAGAGAAGCCGGCAGAAGGATCTACATTATGCATTTAAATTCGGATTAAAAGATAAAGATTGGAGCTACAGAGCAGTGTGAACGTGAGCCACTGTTCCTGGAAAGCTGTGTAGCTCTACGATAAAGCAAAAGGAAAAAGCAGCATGTGTACACATTCAGTGAACCTTCAGTAGCTTGCGCCACGTAGAATCGATTGTTAATGAGGTACTTATGTACTTTTCTAATTTTACGTAGAAATGTGACGTTTCAGGAACAAATACGCCCTCCCACTCACCGGGTAGCAACCATGAGGAGCTTGAAATCCACAACACGTGAAAATGCAAAAAGTCTGAAACAATGAGCGTCTATGCAGCGCTCAGAGGGCAGAACTTAACGAAGGCTCAATGAAATGTGAAAAACTACTCGTGTGTAACAATTTTATTTTTTATACTTAATTATAATGATAGTCTACATAAGGTCGTCTAAAACATGATCCTGAAATGTCCCCACTGTGGCACTAATGAAGGAATATCTAATCTAATAACTGTGATATAACAGCCATCTCTTATCTTTTGGGAATGTCCCATATTAATGACACATGGTCAAATTTCAAGGATTTAATTTAGCAATAATTCAGTCATTTGGGAGCAAACTCCTAACACAACACAAGCAATGAGGAAGAGCCACTAGATGTCAGAATGGTACTCGACAACAGCAGCTTGAGTTTCCTCACCTTCCAGAAGTTGTATGTTTGTTGACATAACTCTCAAGATGTTGCTCCACCGGCGACCGGAGGACGAACCGAGAGGATTCTCTCTTCTGTTTCAGGCGGCTCCCACAAGTTTTAGATCGCATTAAGATTACAGCTGTACTCTATAAAGTGGCCTCTGAGTGTATCAAGACAATTTCCACATAAATACAATTCTTTATATATATATTTTTAATGAAGTATCTTATTGTAAAATAAATAAATCAAGAGGGACATTTATCAAAGCTATAGACATTATTTAATATTATTTAATATTATTTATTGCAATACATTGTGTTTATTTATAAATAAATAAATGCGTTGGTAAATAGTAAAAATAGATTAACTACACATACACACACACACACACATCAAAATAATGTCATATTTAATGATTTGCCATTCAAGTTAAGAACAGAATTGTTTAGTACATTTAAATTGATGAAGATTCAAGTTGATCCCATATCCTGTCCCCTCATATCCTGTCTCCTCATATCCTGTCTCCTCATATCCTGTCTCCTCATATCCTGTCTCCTCATATCCTGTCTCCTCATATCCTGTCCCCTCATATCCTGTCTCCTCATATCCTGTCTCCTCATATCCTGATCCCTCATATCATGTCCCCTCATATCCTGTCTCCTCATATCCTGTCCCCTCATATCCTGTCTCCTCATATCCTGTCCCCTCATATCCTTTCTCCTCATATCCTTTCTCCTCATATCCTAATCCCTCATATCCTGACCCCTCATATCCTTTCTCCTCATATCCTGTCTCCTCATATCCTGTCTCCTCATATCCTGTCCCCTCATATTCTGTCCCCTCATACGCTGTCTCCTCATATCCTGTCCCCTCATATCCTGTCCCCTCATATCCTGTCCCCTCATATCCTGACCTCTCATACACTGTCTCCTCTGTCCTCAGCCCGTTGCATCCTCTTCCTGCTCATCTGGCTCGTGACCGGCGGGCGCCACCACTTCTGGTTCCTCCCCAACTTGACGGCCGACGTGGGTTTCATCGACTCGTTCCGGCCGCTCTACACCCACGACTACAAAGGGCCGCGCTCCAGCAACAAAAAGGGCTCGGACAAGACGGACGAGAAGGACGCCGAAGACAACAAGGCTCAGAAGTCGGACAGCGACGAGAAGTCGGACAGCGAGAAGAAGGACGCCGACGAGGAGGAAGAGGAGGAGGAAGAGGAGGAGAGCAAAGAGGCCACGGGGAGTAAAGAAGCGGAGGGGGAGGCAACGGGGGCGGAGCGCCACTCAGACACAGACAGCGACCGCCGGGAGGAGGAAGGCTCGCAGCACAGCAACGGAAACGACTTTGAGATGATCACCCGGGAGGAGCTGGAGCAGCACACCGAGGAGGAGACGCAGGGGGGGGAGGGGGCGGGAGAGGAGACGCAGGAGAGGAAAGAAGGGGGTGAGAGTGAGGCTGAACCCCAGACTGCTGCAACATAAACTTCTTCCCATCTCATCCCTCTTCTGTTTCTCTCTCTGTCCTCTCCTCCCTCCTGTGATTCCAGGACCTGCTACTCCGGCCTCTCTGAGCCTGCCGAGGAGAGGCTCCGCCTCCTCTTCTTGAGATCTTCCAATTACAAATACCAATAGACCAATAGACCAGGGACAGACATAACGGGTCAAAGTAAGCGGCTACAACAGCGGGGGTAAAAAGAAAATCTAAAAGAAGCCTTCAGGTGGCTCTGATTCACCCAAATGTTATTTATGTTCAAATGAAAACTGCCACCGAAACGTTCGTCAGGCTCTCTTTGTCTTCCCCCCCCCCCACTTCTTTTTTCAAGTCCAGTTTCTTTTTGTGTAATCTCAACTCTCAGTCTCGTATATTTATGTTCCCTTTCTCTGTTTACATATTACATCTGGATGTGAGAAAAGCCATCGCGCTAAACCGACCAGTAAGAGGAGCCGAGCTGGTTCCTTTAGGCGCCGTCCGTCCGTTTCTCTTCCCATCGACGTCTTTGAGCTCCGCGCTGTCGGTACGATCAGGTCAGCCGCAAAGCCCCCCCCCACAGAAAAAACAAACAAACATGGCAGCAGGAGCTTCACATCCTGTCTGATGGCGTTTTCAAGCAAACTGAGCGTCTCTGAACCCCCGGCCAGGCCAGATGGACCAAACCCCGTAGTTCATTGAGATGAAGCGCGTCGCGGCGGGATGGAGTATTACGAGAGCAGAGCGGCTCCTTGAGGTACTTGCCATTTTCAGTAAGGAATCATTTTTCTTTTTCTTTTTAAATGGCTTATAATCATAGCTCGGTCCTCCAGAGTCTGAAGTAGTTCATGTTTAATAATGTGGGACTCGTCTAAGAGTCGAGGGGAGCAACTGGGACACAGCTGGCATACTTCATTTTCTTTTTTACAAAAAGATCACCGCATTTGTTGTACAACTAAAGGTAAAAGATGTTAAGTTCACTGATAAACTGTCTCATGCAAACAGAACCAGATCTAAAGTCAAACTCGAGTGCCAAACACGACTAATAATTATGTAACGCATGCAGATTTATTACGGGGAGTTGAGTGTAAAGGGGAGGGCTATGCTTTTCTTAATTTGTTCATATTGTAACCGCCGTGTCAAAGTCCTCAAACCTTTCGCATCGTTGATAAAAAAATAAAGATAAAAAAAAGGCCCAGCACAGGTTGTTGGTGTCGCTAAACAAAGATTTTTGGTCTCAATGAAACCGTTTAAAGGTGTTCGCACTAGACTCCCATCCACACCAGTTCTGTCTAGTCTCTGGTCGCACTGGTCCCCTGGCCAGACCAGTTTGATCTCCTGTCAGTGGCTGGACTCTCGGCTTCGGTCCAAACTGTTCCTCCACATTAATTTCTGACTAGAAAAGTCTCGGGTGCCCTTTTTAGTCATTGTGAGGATTATATTTATGTATAAAAAATAGAAATCTATCATTTTATATATGGATTCTATTAATAAATTATATATGTGCGTTTGTTTGAGTATATATGTATGTGTATATATTTATACACATACATATATACAATTAATACAGTCTGACACAATACAACTTTTTTTTCTTTTGTATTAGGTTTAATTATATTAAGACTTCATAATATGCATTTTTGTTGTTATACGATCACAAAAAGCAAGCTTGATATTTTTAATTTAACATCTGGGGTTAGAAAACAGTGGGAATTTATTAGATTTTTTTTTCTTTTTTTTTTCTATACATCACTAAAATGTGTGATCTGGTTCGTTGCCACGTCTCTATTTCACATCTGTATTTCACATCTGTATTTCACATCTGTATTTCTCTAACAAATGGTCCAAAACAATAACACCGCTGGTTCCCAGTTAACCCGACGTGGCAAAAACTCAAACGTAACATATTCCACGCGGCTTCCTGTGCAGTCGTTGGTTTTGCGTGACTCTCGGAGTCGTCGGTTCCGTCTCCGGAGGTTTTCGCAGCTCTCTGACGTTTCTAACTCGCAGCTTCCATCGTGTTTATTTTCTAATATCATCCACAAACGGGCAAAGTGCATCTCGGCGTCCTGCGGCTGTCCTCTTGATACGGGCATCGCCACAAAAGAGAAAGAAACAATGATTTTTCCCGATTGTTCTCGGCTGTTGCACAGTATCGGTCTTTTGTATATTGTAGTATTATTACTCTGTACGCTGCTGCTTCTCATCGCACATTTCTGGGGGAAATGAAAAGTGAAATTGTAAAACATCAATGTTCTAATCTCCAGTCAAAAACTTTCGTTTGATCTAGTTGTCCACATTTGGATCAATATCTTTCTGAAATACTGTCTCATGCAATATTGGAGTATAATTTAATGAAACTGGATGTCTGGAAATATATCTGTATCTTATCATTGCAATAAAAATATAGAAAGCACACAAGTATTGTCATATTTCCCTGTAATGTATTTATTGTAGCGTTCTGATCCTTGCTGGGACAAAACGCTTCATGCAACGAAACATCATTTTATTATTTAGTTATATAATACGGCATAATCTGATCGTCTGAGGTTCACACAAACCTTCTTGAGCTGGCAGTACCTGCTGAAGGCTTTTCAACAATTAATGTCTTTTAAAAACGATTATTCATTCACGCATTCATTATTGATTTCACTAAAGCACGAAGACTTATTCATCACTTTTTCAAAATAGCGTTTTTATGACTTGCTTTTGTTCTGACTTAACATAATATACTTTGACTTATTGTACTTCCGACATACTTTTTAAAATAACTTTTAAACAATCTATACTATCCCGTAGTCAGATGTATTTTTCACATACTATGACTGTTATCATTTCTTTCAACACAATATACTATAACTCTTTAGACATACAAACTATTTGCCTTTTCCCTGACATATTGTACTGTACTTTGATTCATATATATTATATATATATATTTAATATATATATTATATATATTAATATATATATAATAATATATTATATTTATATATATAATATATATATTATATTATGTATATACATAGTTATACATATATATACATATACACACATAATATATGCTATGTGTATATAATATAAAATATGTAATATATACCCATTGAAAACAAGGTGCAAAATGTAATAAAATTTAAAAAAGTAGTAAACCCCCAAAGCCAATCTTAACATTGAACATTAATAATAATTGAATGAGTAATATAGGATTTTTTGGCATTTTGTTGAATACTAAAAAAATAGTGAAAATATGAACTTACCTGCCCTCAAATCCACTCATCAGTTCATCATTATATATATATTATATATTTCATGTTATTGAATAGAAATGAATTGTTTAGTTCACACAGACCAGACTGAACAAAACACGTGGCTGAATATTTACACTTTATTTTAGCAGTACTTCCCTTCACAGTTTAGTGATCATGATAATACCACCACCGCTGGAAGTTTCTCCAACTTGTTCTATTTAGTTTTGTTCTACGTCGTGCAACCTAGAAGAAAGCAATCGGGGAAAAGAAACATCCAATGAATATATCCTCCTTCCCAGCTTCTCTTCCGACGGTCGTACAGAACAATCACAAACACTCATGAAGTATTCGTCAAGCTTCCATCTAAATAAATACCACATAAATATGACATGAAATACATTCATCCTTTACATGTACACATTTACATTAACACTGTTATAAGCCCCCAGAGTGTGACAGTACAGCCTATACCTTACCCACCGAGCATCATATTGATGATGAAGTGTTCCATCTCAAAACAACCGAATATTCCTTCATAATATGAACATATTGGAGTCATTTAAGTAACAATTATCATGTTGAGAGAACCATGCTTCCTCCGTGTAAAATACAGACACGACGGCAGATTGTTTTTGCGCTCTAAAGTAATGAGATGCTTTCTCGAGTGTATGAAATACTCTCATCTCAAGATGTGCATAAACATGCGATTCATCATCCGATGCCGTCGCCACACGGGCTCACGGGCTCACGGGCGCTCACGTCTCGCTCCGGTGTTTATGCGTCGGGGAGCGGCGAGTCCAACGCGGCCACGAGAGGCGGCGCCGGCGGCTTCAGCTCCCGGCGTCCGACGAGTCGGAGAAGTCTTCCAGCCTCGCCTGCCTCTTGCGTACGTTCCAGTGCAGACACTGAGCCAGGCTTTCGAACCAGTCGTACACGAGGTCGTGGCAGCAGATGGAGGGCACCGGGTAACAGGATGTCGTTATCTTGATGCTGTTTTCGAGAGAACAAGCAAAAAGGCTAATTAATCCCTAAAAATAGAGAAAAGGAAAATAAATTCGACATGATGGAGACATCTCTACCAGTCTCCGTGCTGGATCTCCTGCCGCTTCCTGCCGTCGAACGACACCCAGGCGGTGTTCCTGGCGTCGGGGGACAAGGTGATCTGATTTGGAGGAGCAGGCGCACAGTTACGGGTAATCAGGACCGACCGGCGAGCGCCGCCATGGACACAAAGTATCTCGGACAAAAATGTCCTCCAGTATTAATGTGTCTCCAAAGAAAGGACACATATGATCACGTTAACATAATTAACGTGACATAAAAGACGACGAGGCAAAAACAACTATGAAAATGGCCTTGGAACGATTTAAACTAGTTTAAAAGGTAAACAAATAAGGTCTGAAGCCGTTGTTTCCACATCACAGGAAGAGAAGGAGGAGAAGAAATGCAGAACCTACCCGACTATTTTATAAAATTGAAATGTGTTTATAAGCTGTGCATAGACAACACATGCAACACACAGGTGAGACATGACATCCACACATTCTGTAGATTGTAGTGAAGTGTTGGATAAAAACACTAAATGAGGGAAGTTCCTTTGGAGAAATGGTGTTCACCCTTCGAGGAGAGTTCAGAGACGTGGAGGATTATCTTGTGATGGTCAACAAGTCCGATTCAGAGCCTCTGCTGTCTGTGTGTAGTCGTGTGTTCCACCTCGTTCTCACCATGAGCTCCACCCCGGCGGGGACCACGATGGGCCGGAAGGAGAGGGAGTGAGGGCAGATGGGGGTGACCATGATGGCGGGTACATTGGGGTGGATCATGGAGGCTCCTGCTGCGGCCGCATACGCCGTGCTGCCTGTAGGAGTGGACACGATCACACCTGGAGGACGGAGAGAGAGAGAGGGAGGGAGAGAGAGAGAGAGAGAGAGAGAGAGAGACGTTGACCAAATGTGTTCATGGTGTACCCGGGTTGGGAGGAGAGAGAGCTCCTACCGTCTCCCTGCACGGAGGTGATGAGCCGGCCATCGAGGTATAAGTCCACGTTGGACAGGTAGGAGGACGGGCCTCGGTCCACCACCACCTCATTCAACACCTGAAAACACACACACACACACACACACACAAGTAAAGATTAGAAGGCATTCAGTATCACAATACTGAGAGTGATCATGTTGATGAGCCTTTCAATTAATGATGTCGCTGTAGTGCCATCTATAGGCCAAATGTGTTCATGAGCATCCGTCAACATGAGGATCTGATGACCAATAACAGCAACATGGGAGAGATGATGACAGATTGTAACAAGGATCTTTTCCAGACTCAATCCAATATGTTTAGAACCAGAAATACAGAAAACCGGATGATAAGTAGGAGAAGAGCTGACGGATTAAATGTGGAGGATAATCTTTTGATGTAAGAATGTGATGGGGCTTAATTGAAGGGTTTGTAAAGATGGTACACAATGTGGAGTGCTTTGGAAATGTCCGCATAATGTTCCTATCCACAATCAGTTTGTCTTTAACAACAACTTTAGACAAATAAAAAGCTAAACAACTGCACCGCAGCTTGCTGTCTGATGTGGAAACGCTCTCGACAGCGGGGACGTGTCCACTGTGTAATTCCTTTTCGCAGACAGTCGTTATGAAAGTGTAATCCCTGCACTCAATCAGATAAATATATAAACCATCCGGCGACCTGCGCAGCGTCACGGGGCGACACATTCCCACATCGCGAGAGGAAACTACGCGCGGAGAGAAAAGACGGCCTGCAGACGAGCGGCTCGCAAATCACGCCGAACGCCGCGGCGCTGAGCCCGAGTTACTGACGTCAGGCGGACGTCCGGCTGGACGCCGCAGACGTGATGTAATGCGAGGTCAAACCCGGAGACCAGAGCGATCCGTCACTGCCGGTTATTTATCGACGAGACGGAGGGAGGGCGGAGAGCGGAACTGAACATTACAAACTGCAGCAGTGTGTGTGTGTGTGTGTGTGTGTGTCTGCAGAAGTCGGGCATGTTGGTAAGTTACATTGTGTGTCAGACCGAGAGCGTCACAGCTCATTAAATATCGATTTGTCGTCGACTGCCGTTGACGCCCGCCGGGGTCTCCATGGAAACTGGCTCAACAGAACTTCACAAACACACTCCGACTTTTTCCCCTCTCATATCTGCGCCCAGCAGCTTTATTATGGCTGTTCCCGTGGCAACCGGGCTCGCTCACTGAGCTTGTAAACATGTGCAAAAGCAACCCAGGACCAAAAAAGGAAACAGGGGACACGGACACACAGACAGATTAATCCATCCTCTCCGTGGACTTGCAGCATCGTTCGAGTCATTAGCGGGGACTAAATATAATCACACGCTCTTTGAAACCAAGAGCTACGGAACCAGAGGAATAAAGTCAAGAACTGAAAGTCCTCCTCTAAACACACCTCCAGCCACCACAAACGGACAGCCGTTGAGTTTTCAGACAGGAGGAAAGAACAATGCATTGTGTTCCTTCAACTTTCACTTCAGACCAGCGGGGAAGTCACAACGTTATTCATTCGATCAATAAGTTACCGCCTGTGATAATATAGACTCGAGTGTCACCCAGCACTTCCTTATTGTGTCACTAAAGCTGTACACAGCCCTCTAGTCTCCTGGCACCGGTAACAATAAACTACATTTAGTCCCAAAGTCCTCCGGCTGAATGACTGGAAAAGTCCCGGCAGTGAAACAGGAGGAGGCGGTGGGAGGCGGTGGGAGGCGGTGGGAGGCGGTACCCTGCGGTGCGCATCGCTCAGCTCAAGGAGCGCTCGGTCTCTCTCCCCGATTATCCCCGCCGTCCCACCTGGAGCTGCAGGGTGACCTTCCCGGCCTCGTGGTTGGGGTGTCCGTGAGGAAGAGGTCGGTCGTGTTCTGGCGGCGGCGGCTCTGGGCTGTGAGGCGGCCGGCCGCTTCTCTGGAGCATGTCCTTCACCACCTTCACCTTAAGACGACTGCGCAGAGTGATGGCTGCGTTGCCTGAAAACACACACACACAGACACACACACACACACACATATACACACATACACACATTACCTGCTTAGTGTACCGAAGCATACGTGATGTATTTCTATGTTTGACTGTTCAGGAGAAAATGAGTGTTTACATTCACACAGGTATGAGACAGAACTCTCTACCTTCAAACACTTTGGCCACTTCGGTCTTGTAGGACTCGAATTTGAAGGGCGTCAGGAAGCCCAGGGACCCGAGGTGGAACGCCATCACCGGAGGAACGCTGCCCTGCAGAGAGAAGACGTCTGGCTGAACAGCGAAAACTACAGTTCACACTTTAAAAACATCTGTTATGGTATCATTCATGAGCTCGTTATGAGCGATCACACAGTAAACTAAATATTCAGTATACTTCTATGTGAGCTCTGGCTAAAATGCAGTTTTTAATTTGAGCATTTTATGTAATTTTTTTTTTTTTTTTTTCAAAAGTTGTTCGCAGTCCGACTTTGTGACTATAAAAATCAAATATTAAAAATGGTTTTGTTCTTGATTTTCATCATTTAAAAATAGAGGGAATTCTTTGTAAAGTAAAACACAATAATATGACATAATAATACATTTTAAAAAGTTAATCACAGATGTGTACATGTCCCAAAGAGGAGACAGGGCAAGATATAACACATGTTTTTGATTTCCTTTAAATAAATACTGAGACAAAATGTGTGTTTTTATGTCTTGTATATTTTTGCTAACGACTTTGTGAAGTGATCAACAAATGAACGTGTGATGACCTGGAAGAGAGAGGAGGCGTAGAGCAACGTCCCGTCGCCCCCCAGACAGATGATCAGGTCTATGCACTCAGAGATATCATCGTACCCTGCAGGCGCACAAACACTGCTGTCATCAACTATTTGCATCTAAAGAATGTCAGAAAAAAGTGATTATTCAACTAAATGTTGCGTGCAGAAGTAGAAATGAACATTTTACTGGATTACTGTGTAAGAAAGGACACACTGGACTTCGCTAGACTCCATCATAGGCTGAGATATTTGACGTTAAGCAACTCTAGATTCATCTAGAAAGCTTTTGTTTGTTGTTATTGAGCGGATTAAGATTCCACACACAAAATTGTGAGCTCCTAAGTTTGTGTGTATTTGTTACTCAACAGTCGAACCAACGTTCAACACCACAACAATAACAAATAAAAACACCGGAAGTCGTTAGTTCCTTAACTTTACAGCCGATGCGGACCCAGAGTTCACGCCTACTTCTACTAAGACCATTTCCAAAGGATGCCTCCAGCTGAGCGTTGATGTGTGTGTGTGTGTGTGTGTGTGTGTGCGCTGTGGAGTCTCACCCTCTCTGAAGGTGCACAGCTGGTTGCGTATGGACCCAAAGGCCTCGTCCTTGGACAGCGTGGCGTCGTCTGCCACCCTGCGCTCCACGTACACCATCATCTGCTTCTCCTGGGACACGGAGACGGGCGTCAGAGACATCGGACAAAACACGGCCGACGTCACCGAGAGCACGCGCCACGCGCCAGACATGCGTGTTGTACGATGATGCCGGCCGTATGGAATGTAAACACACTTCTTTTTGGACAAAACACAGCTTGTTTTGGAAACTTGGGGCCAAAAGGTGTGTCAGCGGCGTGAGACCGGACTGAAACACGTCTGGTTCCTTTACTGGATTACTTTTGTTTGGATCGCTGTTCTCCAGGGTTGACAACAGGTCCATTTTAATAGGAGCCAATGATATTGTATTATTATTTGTGTATACGTCATTGCATAACCTGTATGTACAAATGCTGCTGTAGCCACAACATTTCCTCTTTAGGGATATATACAATAAAAATTAAAATACCAGTATTTCGGTACCTCCACTAGAAACCTGCAGAGCTCTTTGAACGGCTCGACGAGGGTCTCGTCTCGGATTTTCCTGATGACAAGCACGTTGACAGGCGGTTTATTCCAGGTGAGCCGCTGGCTGGCTGGGTCCTGAATGTGCCTGAGAAACCAAAACATACACTCAAGAGTAAACAAACACACATTGTGCCTAGAAATAATAAGATAGATGCACAGAAACCGATAATAGAGCTGACTGTTACATAGTCGTACTGTCTTGAGACGTTATATTCATAATAGGGTAAAATGCCTCTATGATACCAGGTCTTAGTAGAGTATGACTCTCCAACAGCTGCCGTCATTCATTAACCTTTGCGACACTTTCATGATAAATCTGAAGCAGTGAGGCCCAAACTCCAAACCTCAGAATGTTGAATAGAAACGTCTTCCTCCTCTTTACCTGTCTCTCTCCTCCCTTGCGTGGCGGATCACAGGCATTGTGCAGACAACTGTGTCTGAGTTTTGGGATCAACTCCGAGGAATCACTCTTTAAACCAGGTGACAACAAACATCCATGGTCCGTTCTGTTAGCCGTCCCATTTCCATGAACCATCCAATCACAGCATTCTCATCGTATCTTATCTCTGAGTTTCACAAGCCTTTCTGTGGACACAGTCGATGCCAGTTTGCATACAGAAAGTTTAACCCGTACTTACATGACTGAAGTTGGGTTGGGCAGGATGCAGGCTTTGGGTCCAAAGTGAGTGGCTGGATACGGTCCATGTAGAAAGTGGGCTCTCCTGAGAGGGGAGAAGATGAGCCGGGCGGGTCAGGACACTAGAACATCTCGTCCCGGGCAACAGAGTTGTGGCAGTGGCACGGCGGACCAGCTGGCAACCTGCAGAGCAAACCTCTTAGGAGAGCTTTCAGCTGTGTCGCTCGCCGAGCCGGAGGGCTCCAAGTGCTCGTGTTGGCCTGGCAACCTCCGCCGCTCAATCTCGCCGTGCAGCTGTTCATGACTACATCCCGGTCGCTGCGTCCTGGTCGGCTTCCGCCGTCTCCTTGGAGACTTGGCCAGGTGATTCCGGGGCTCCGGGGACCTGGATGACTCCGGCAGCCGACCGGAGGTCGTCGAGGGTTGCGTCACGCCTCCGCTCGGCACCGCCAGATGCTCCGACGATGGAGCGCTCTCGGCGTACTCCATTCTGGAGGGAAGCGGGAAACAGTTGCAGATGTGTTTGCAAATTAAAGACAAGAAACGATGTACGAGAGGATTCTACAAGTTACTGACGGAACGGCAGTAAAGTGGCAATAAAAAAGATTTTTTTTCAACTACGGACACACATCTGAAAAATAGCATGTTAGAATATAGTCAAAGACTCCAGATGACGAAACTTTAAGTACAATTTATTTTATTTTCACTCACATTCATCACTAGTTTCATAAGGATTGTCACTTTAAGTAGAAATATAATAATCTGTGGATTATTTGAGTAGTTAGTTGACAAGTAATTAATGTCAAAAAGCATATGTGTATATTATGATTGTTGTTTATAGTTATATATTTAATTAAATTCATTGAAGCTAAATAACATCAGTATATATAATTATTGGTTTTCACTGAAGACCAATAATTATACAACTTCAAGTATATAAAGTATTCATTCATACATGATTCACATTGCAGCTCGCATAAATAGTTAACTTATGTCTCAGTTTTCTGGTTGATAATTAGTCATTTAAAGATCGAATATAGAGTTGAATGGATGCTCAATGTGGAGCGTTTGTGTCCTTTGGGTTCATGTTTAACCTCGATAAATAAATAATGTATTGATCACTGAGGTTGGGTTGTTACTTCCAGGCCTCCTGCAAACCGACTATTATGATTCGTTTATACGGAGTCCCAACAAACACAGACACATATTTAATGGAGCTGAATTTCAGATTGAATATGATTTTAAATGCATCAAACCATCGATCTAATCCAACTAACCTAACCTAGCCAGCTGAGTTATGTTATGTCAAGCAAAACGCATCACAGCATACTTGCTTTGCAGCATATGCGCTGCTATATTCAGAATTAAGGTCATATTCATATAAAGTTAGTGTTCAATATGTGTTGATTCAGGTGCGTTGCGTGATTAACCGTTAGATTCTAACGGCTCTGAGTGACGGTTGATTTGTTGACAGCGGACGTTACCTAGCGATACGTTTAGCTCGCGAGCTAAGCTATCTGACGTTAGCCGGTGTGAACCCCTGAAGGAGACGAAGCCTTACTGTGTCAGGGAGAAGGGAACATGCTCATATCGCCACTAGCTACTTCGTCTAGGACCCGGTGAGTTTGGAATGGACTCAGACGCGTATTTAAAGATGGACAGCGCCGTCAAACGCGTGGAGCTAATAAGACGGACTGCGCGTGCGCGAGATGGAAGCGACGCTTTCCTCGAACGGTTCAGGGGGCGTCGCCGCGGGAGGGTCACTGCGCAGGACCGGTGCGCAGTGAAAGCAACAGCACCATATTTGGCGAAACAGCGAAGTAATTGTAGAAACAGTGATTAAGTCTAATCAATTAATAAAGTGACCAATTGAAAAGTTATTTTTTTTTAACGATCTTTTATAGTTTTTGTTGAGCATACCTATCACACATAATACAGAGTGAGGGGCTGAACAAGATTAACAAAGAATACAATAAAGAGATTAAACAATACATACATTCATTGTAATCAGTCGTGGAAAGTAGAATTACTAAAGTAGAATTTTTAGGTTTTTGTACTTTACTTGAGTATTTCAAATTGTTATATTTTGCACATGTATTTATGTTAAGTTATGCTACTAGTTACTTAAAAGAATACTACGAAATATGATCAACATATTATTATATTATTATAGATTAGGCTACCCAACAGTATATAGTAAAACATATACAAATAAATTGAGCAAAAATTATTTCGCAATTAAATTCTATTAATTGATTGATTCATTATCTAAAGACAAATTAAGAAATGCAAACTATCAATTGAAAAGCAAATCTATTGATCTTAAGAATGTCCTAAACCTTTGATGAGCAACAACAATTTCTTTTGAATCTCTACTTGAGTAAAAGAAATAAACCATAACAGAAAAAATATAACCAGTAATAAAATATAAGTATAATTAATCTTGTAGTTTAATACTTCAAATGTTTAAAGTACTTCAAATGTGCTTCATACTTCTGATCAACTATTATTGGAAGCAACATGCTAAATAAAAGAAATAGGTTAAGACACTATACAATTGATAATATATAAGTATTTTAAAACTCCTTATTGTGAACGTGTTGATTCAGGCAAGAGGTGTGCTTGGGCGTTGCTCTGCCTTTTGTGTAAATTAATGATCCTTTCACAGACAAAAATGGGCTCGTATCTGATTGTTTTCAATAATTGGTTGTTGAAACACTACTCCCTATTCTATTAAAACAATGATTGCAGAATAAGATTTAGGATTTGTGAACTTCCTTGTCAGAGCTGATACGTGCCGCCCATCTTCCTTTCCTTTCTTACAACCAGTCTTCTAAATATGCAATTTTAAATGTTTTGCAAGTAAAAATCAAATACATTGCAAACTCAAATAACAGTAATATTCCTATGATATAATATGATAGGATATCCACTTTCACTGTGAACTCTCAGTGTAGACGGCATGCCTGTGCTCCATTTCCTGGTTGGTGTATTGTCTGCGTAGACTCACTCAACCTGTTTCACGGACAGAGTGGAAGTGAAACATTGTGTGGATAGATGTGATAATACGCAGTTCATCTTTTGTTGTTTTCAGCTTCATAGATTCAATTTCAATTCAGTTTATTTTGTATAGCTCAGAACATTCATGGGGGGGGGGCATGCCTAGATTATTATTCTAGATTATTCCTAGATTATTCTGAAATAATCTAGGCATGGCCCACATCCAGATAACCACAATCTATGTAAATCTGATGAAGGTAGAGAGGAGGGGCATCAGCAGGTGCCACGGCAGGAGGCCGGGCCAAAGAGGCAGGAGGCACGGCGAGGGAGGCGACCACTCCTATGAGACGCTTAAGGTTCCCGGCTGCACGTGTTACACCTGGAAGAAAAGTTTAAAAAAGGAGAAGAGGAGCGTGGTTTCTGCGGGACGCTGTCTCCATGCAGACATGGGGAAATGAGTCAGTCGAAGCTGAAGAAAACTGGTAAGGCTGGTCATGAAAGTCTTCTAATTGATCTAAAAGCCATGTTGTGTCTCTTCTCATTTGATAAAAAATAGGCTCGGAAAATATTGAAGGTAAATCTGCTGACAGTTGGTGTGATGTTTGCTCATGTTGCCAAGGCTGTCGCTCAAACCAATGATTGGGATGGGTTAAATATTTCCGTCTGACCTTTAAAGCAGCTATAAAAAATGTTTCTACATTGACAATTACCTCATGTGATAACTGCAGCTCGATCGAGCAATTTAGCTTTACTTTCGTAAGAAGCTGTTTCTAGAGGAAGAAACCTGCTCACCACCCGACAACAGCAAGGCACAGATAGCCAACAGCTGGTGAACACAGTGCGGCTAAAAACCACATATTTCCTGCAGTTGGAAGGCGTGCGTATAATCAGGTGAGCACAAACAAATGGATTATAAACTGCTGTTTAATGCTCTTTCTCTCCCCTGCAGCAGCAGCGTTCCCACAACGCCCCGGTGCACCTGATGCAGCTCTGGGTAAAAACTCCGCCAGACTGCACACCATGAATATCTCCATCCCCTCCATCCTGCTCGGCCTGGGAGGAAAATGTCTGCTCAACTGGGCTCTGGTCATCCTCCAGAGGGACGACATCTGCAAAAGCCTCCTGGGAGTTTTCAGCGTGTCCCTTGCTGTCGTCGACACGATCCTGACCCTGTTCTTCACCGCCTTGCACTTACAAGCCGACGGATTTGTCTTCCTCCTGGGCTTGAAGCTGACCAGGTATCACGTGTGTTTGCTGGTTCAAATCCTCGGAGAAGTCTACAACGCTCTGCAGTGGCCTGTCGCAGTCGCGGCCGGCTGTGACCATTTCTTCACAGTCGCCCGGAGGCTGCACGCCATCCCTGGCAGGACCAAGTTCATCGTCTGCTTACTTGTGACCGGCCTCCTGTGGTACGTCACGGTGCTCTACGTCTTCCTGCTGTCGGACTTCCGTCCCGTCATGGAGGATGTGTCTCACGCCGAGATATACCAGTGCTGGATCGTCCACACGACTCAGATCCTGCAGATTGCCATGTTTCTTCTCCTGTCTCTGGGCTGTGCAGTGTTGCATGCTGGGTTCAGCACGCAGTTATTAAAAAATCCTCCTCTGAGAGACCAGGATACAGAGCAAAGTCGAGCTCGCTCCAGAAGAGACGCTGTTCATCGGGTCGTATTTATATTTCTGAACACATGGGCCCCATTCCTGTGTTTTCTGGCCGTGCTCCTCCTGGCACCTGTGGGAATACCTGCGTACCTGGGTCTGAACTCGGCCTGGCTCGGCTTCCTCAACAGCTTTCTGATAGCAGTGGCTTTGTGTGCAGTCGGTCCCGCCAGGCAGATAACGCAGGGCCTGGCAGCAGTTCCTCCCGACAGCTTCTGCGAGTGGAGATTTCCCTTTATTTTGTCTGGAGAGGACCGAACATGACACACACAAACAGAACTCGTGGTCAGAATTAGCTGCTTGGACCCCAATGTTTCAAATGTTTTAAAAGGAAATAATGTGAATTTTTGAAGAAGAGTTCGATTGCCCTGGTCACGGCACGTGTTTACAAATGTCCTGTGTGTGCATCACTTGGGCTCAGAATGAAAGGCCTCAATGACGATAAGAAAAGGGCGACTGTGGGTCAGTGGGTAGCAGGTCTGTCTTTCAATCAGGGGGTTGGAGGTTTAATCCCCGCCCTAGTCGATGTGTCCTTGAGCAAGACACTTGATCCTGAGTTGCTCCCTGTAACTGTGTCTACAGTGTATCTTCAGATAAAAGTGTCAGCGAGATGAAATGTAATGGATAACCCTTTGATAGTCCAGCAGTGGCGAAGTACACATGATTACAGTGGCAAAGGGTTAAAGTGCACACAAGACAGAGTCATAGTCAATGATTTAAACTATTGGATGGTTTGATGTGTCTATGGTCTTACAGGAATTAATCCTCATGACTTTGGGGATTTCCGGACATTTTATCTACCGTCACAAGGTTGACTTTTGTGGTTTTGAGTGAAATGTATGAACAACGATTAAACAGATTTGAATAATGGATTGTAATAAGTTTGATGAAAGAAGAATTGTCCATCTAACGCAAAATTATATTGGCGGGTTCAGCAGGAGCCGATTAGATGTGAGATTTTAGTAAGCTAAATATAAATATGAAATTACAAACACAATTTCTACGCCCTGATTCTGCAGCCTTGCAATCAAAATAGAAACAATGCAAAAATCTAAAGTGAAAATCTTAATTCAAAACAATATATATTTTACTGGCGAGACAAGAAATATAAAACATGCTGGGTCCAATTAAATGGTCTCTGCTCCACAACTCAAGCCAGTACAACATATGACAAATACTCCTCACTACTACATTGACTGGTGAAGTAAGTACTATTTATTGTACTTTTGAACTCTACTGCGTTTACTTAGCTGTTATAATATTTACTTATAAAACCTAAGTAAATATTATATTATGAAAACCAAATAAAAAAATGTTTTAAACATAATATTGTTATATTGATAAGAGGGAAATTCACAATCTCGTAACATGTATAATGTATAGCCGCAAGTAGTGATTCCAGAGTTCAGGCCAACAGACGGATTAGAAGTTGATGGAAAAGATCTTTTACACTTCAATACGTGCATTAAGGATAATAATGCATGTTTAACAACTTAATCAAAACTATCGTTGGAGAAGTTTGGACCCATTTTCATTGATTTATGGCCAATACTTTAACCAAGGTTTTCAAAACATTGTGATGAAACAAACTATTTTTGATTTATAGTCTAATTTATGTTATGTCTCATCCATTCGAATGTCTAGCGCTGTGATTTAAAAAAGAATAATACATTAACAAAATGCAATATTTTAAGTGGTGAACATATTGATGCATCAATAATTATAATCCAATAATATAATGTACATGATTCTGAAATAGGACAATGAAATGAAATGAGTCTGACTTTTACCGTTGGTACTTTTTAGAATGTTAGATAATATTTTGAACACAACTTTGACTCTTCAGAGTGTAACACTAGTATTGGTAGTTTACTAGTTTTGGTACCTTCTCTAAAAAGATGTTAGTGCCTCTTCCGATACGGTTTGTCACATATTCAGAGCTACTATTATGATTATTTTAATTATAGTTTTGTCTTCCCAAATAGTCACTGCACTATCCTACATGAGAGAAAACAGAAATCTGTAGGTTTGAGGGTCTGGAACAGGACGTTAACTGGCCGCTCCCCACACACACACACACACACACACACACACACACACACACACACACACACACACACACACACACACACACACACACACACACACACACACACACACACACACACACACACACACACACACACACACACACACACACACACACACACGTTTGTCGAGTGCCGGCTCTGGAGACGCGCTCCTCCCTTTGTTTACACAGCACCGGCTTCTATTTGTCCATATTGTGGTCGTGGTCTTCAGTAAATATGAAAGTTATGAGGACAAGGATCAACATCGAATAAAAAAAAGGCAACAGACAGCACTGGTTTGACACTACAGAACTTTACTTGAATTTGATCCAAGTTCATTATCTATACAGGGTATGTATTTACAAGATCTGAAATCAGGGAAGGGCAAAAACAGAAAAAAAAACTAAAACACTAGATACAACTGAGGTATTAGCTAAAAGCATTTACAGGTATGTCATTTACTAGTAAATATCAATGATGATAAACAGTTACAGATGCAGCTTCTTCTGCTTAAAAAACATATTTTTTTATATCACAACATGAGGTAGGAGAACAGTGTCTCGATTCATGCAAGAACAAAAGTCTCATCACACTGTAGTATTGGCAACGTAGTATGCAGCGGGCGAGCGCGGACAGCGTGGTCCGCGCCCGGAACAGCATCGAGGGGGGAAAGGGTTCGTTTGAAGCAAAGCCGTGATATCTTTTTCTCATCTATAGCGGGATGTCTCTAAATTAAAACATGGTGCAGCTATTCTTAGTAACCGGTGATCGGTCAGCCACGCGGCCAGGATCCTCCCGCACCGGCACCGAAGATCACACAGCCGACGACAGAGCAGACCTCCTGCAACAGGTCAAAGGTCGCCGTGGATTTGTTTACTAGTCTCCTCCGCATAGCCGGGAGATGACGAGTATGTAAATCCTGTATTCAAATGTGTCCTTGTGGTAAAACTCTGCTCAGCTCCTCTGGCTTTCTTGTCTGTTTGCAAACTCCACACCTGTAAAATATTCTGTACAAAGCATACCCACGTTCTCATAACACTGCAAAATGCAAAAAGGCCCCGCTAAAGGTGTCACGTGGCATCTGTTCCTCCCCTTTTCATTTAATCCTTTTTTTTTTTTAAATGATGGACTATGATTAAAGAAGCTAAACAACGTCCCCTTGTGTATAAAATGCAAATTACACTAATTCAATTTAGAGTAAACATTAGTTGTCGGCCCATGTGATGAATTGAAGTGTTTTGGTGCCTCCTAAGAGGGAATTAAGTCAGATAAACTAATACTGATCATCTTTGGAGTTAAGTTTACACATCCAGACAGGAATAAATGAATCAGAAACATAACTTCCTCATCCAGAGCGACATGAGCAGGTTTCTCTCTCCCTTTACAAAGCTGCTGCGCTTCAGTCAGACGTGGGAGGCCGTCACTCACATCTCCAAATCACATTAGGCTACATTATATGTTCTTCATAATCTGAATTGATATCTCGTCAACCTCTTAACTGATAATGATATAAAACTTGCACACGTTCAATGTTCATGCATATGAGCCGCCGTAATAGTTTGTGCGTTACGTGAGGGGGAAACATCTTTTTTACTTTCTTTTTTTCTCCACAATGAAAAAAAAAAGTATAAATCGGCCCGGTGACACACAACTCAAGGGACAGCAAAACATGCATAAAAAAGAAAAAAACGTTTTTTAGTTTGTTTTCTTTTTTTTCCTCCAAAATGCATCTTCTGAATCAAACATTTCATTTTCAATTGATCTCAGAGGGGGGAGAGGGGGGGGGGGGATGGGTCAACAAAGAGGAGAACGCTCATCACATTACACGACCGACAGTCGGTCAAGATGAAATCCACACAAAAATAAAAATGTCAGAAAAAGGGGGCCAAACGTGTGTAACAAGTATTATATTCCTATTTTGCCTTTGCCTTGCATCATGTCTCAGTAAACCATGCATTTCACCCCCCCCCCCCCCCCCCACCCCTACTCGACAAGTCAAGTCATGATAACTTTTTTTAGAAAAGAAAGCAAAAAAAACATCTGAAGCCTTAGTTCTGGTCCAATTTCTATAACCTTTTAAAGATCTTTCATAGAACAGTTAATATATTAATGACTACTGTATTTACAAAGTGAATATAAATCTTTAGTTAATACGTTAAATATTTTCTTTCAGAATTTCAATAAAGGTTTTAAATGGAACAGTAGAGTGTACATTTGCGGCGTGTGTTTGATTTTACTGGCTTGCACCTGCTTGGATGACAATCAACAAACCACAACTGTACTCGGCCCGGTCGTCAACATCGTCACGGGAAGAAGGGGAGCTGCGTAAGAAAATCTGCATTCAACAGGATGGAGCACAGTGGAATGTCTATTAATTTGCATTTATAGCAGATGCATAAAAAAAAGCTCAGAGTTTAGCTGAGGCCGATCCCCGTCACACACACACACACACACACACACACACACACTTACATACATACACACACACACACACACACACACACGCACCCCCACACCCTTAGTGGCAATAAAAAAGCTTTTGCCTGGCAACTGACACAATAAAAGTCCTCTCTTCCTCTGGCTAGACGTCTGCTTGCTCTCCTGGGCATCTACAAAACGCTGCACCCCCCCAGCTGACCCGGCACTGGAGATGGATGGACGGGTATGTGTGTGTGTGTGTGTGAGTGACGCTCGTTTCTCCGAGAAGATGAGGGCGGGTGGGGAGGCTCCTATACAGTCTCACCCGAGGGTGGGCGAGGGGCCCTCAGACGACAACAGCTGCCCCCATTCTGACGGCACAACACAAGAACAGGGGCTCCCCGTGTGCCCCGGTGTCTGGCCCACCCAGCCTGCTGCCCCGCTCCCCCCCCTCTCCCCTCTTCCTGCCCAGTGCCGTTTGTTCAGCCGGGCAGAATAAAGCGCGGGGGGGGGGGGGCAGAGCCACGCCGCACTAACTGCTTTCACCTGCGACCCACATTCTCAGAAGACGCTCTGACAAACACGGTGGTGGATAAAAAAAATGTTAAAAAAAACACGTCTGCTGACAATGAAGTCGAACGGAGCGAGCCCAGAAAACCAAACGGGGACAGACGGGGAGCTTTGATCATCTGCTGGGAACGCTGGGGCCATTGTTCCGCCTGAACGCATGCGCGAGCGCGTGAGTGTGTCGCACGTATTATGGTGGCACAGTACGGCTGCCGCACAGTCGAGACGCCGCTTTCCCCTCTTTCTTAGAAGAGCTACTCTGGCTCAAGCGGCCCCCGAGTCCAGACGCATTCCTCTCCCCCGGGGGAGGAGAGCGCTTTAAGTGCAGAACACTGCCTGTGAGCTTCTTCGTGCCGAGCCTGAAAGGAGCACAGTGTTTCCTGTCTAGCCTAAATTGGGTGAAAACCACAGTGTTATAGAGTTTCCCAGCAGACTGCAATGGCGCTATTGTACAGCGGTGGAAGAGTGTGTGTGTGTGTGTGTGTGTGTGTGTGTGTGTGTGTGTGTGTGTGTGTGTGTAGAGAGAGAGGAGACACTGGATCAACTGCCAGACTCTTTGGGTCCAGGTGCTGCAGCAGCTGGGGGGTCCAGGCCAGACACTCTACTAGCTAGCTACCATGTGTGTGTGTGTGGGGAGTGTGGGGGGGGGGGAGGGGGGGTCACACTCAAAACACTCATTTCAAGTTCAGCGTCACTATTGGCATATTTTCATGAGGTTTTTTACGACATCCGCAAAATGTCGGGTTTTTTTGTACAGTAAAGGTCTTTCTCCTCTGGAGAGATTTGATATTCTTTGACATGTTACGCCTTTCTTTCTGTGTTTTAGAAGGAGCAACAACAACAACAACAACAACAACAAAAAAGAAGAAGAAAAAAAAGAAACTGTATGGAAATGTCTACCCAGCCTCCTGCAGTCGCTGGGACTGAAGCGCGTGAGGAGGAGGAGGAGGAGGAGGAGGAGGAGGAGGAGGAGGAGGAGGAGGAGCGTGAAGCGAGATCCAGGACACGTCTGAGTCTGAGCTTAAGTCTGAAGTCTCAACGTCTTTAGCTCCAGAATCCAGAGGGAACCAGAGGGGATGGGAGAGGCGGGTGACAATCGTGTGGGGGGTGAGGGGGGGCGAATAGAGATGGGTTGAGTTGCTCTCCATTTCCAAAGCAGCTGTTTGTTCAGTAAAAACTATAAATTAAATCAAACATACATGCCCACGAAAAAAAAAATCTTTAAATACCGTTTAAAGAGAGGATAACGAATAATAAAGAAACACAACATTGAACTTTTCTTTTAAGTGATGTTAAGATTACAAAATCAAAGTCAGTCCGTAACTGAAATAAAAGGGTAAAAATGCACAACTTAAAAAACGCCCCGCTCCGCTCCCGTCGGCCGATCTGTTTGCGTCTGTGGAGTTGGCGGGTGATGGGGAGAGGAATGAGGGAGGAGCCTGAGGTGGTGGCAGTTACTTTGGGCCAGCCGCTGGGGCCTCTGAGAAGGAGGAGAGCGGGCAGTGGGCATTGGGGGGTCCGTTTGAAGGGGTGAGAGGAGGAGAGGGGCTGCCTCCCTCTGGGGCAGAATGCACCATCTGCTGCTTGAGCTGGCCGATTGTGCGCTCGAGCTGTTCCCGCGCCTCCCGCTCCCTGCGCAGCTCCTCCTGCAGCTCCTGCCGGTCCGTCTCCGCCTGCTCCAGCCTCTGACGTAGCTCCGACAACTGGCGGGAGAGAGAGACGGACATGAGGTCAGCGCACGCCTCCGGCACATCCGACACATCCGACACATCCAGCACATCCAGCACATCCAGCACATCCGACGATAATCGGACATCGAGTCGTTCTCGACGTGTTATTGATATCGAGGTCGGGTTGGAATGACGATACAAAAATCCATCACGCTTTTTTAAGGGATTCTTTTGAATATTTTCAGAATCTCACAGTAAGGCGAGTCCACAAAACAGACCCGACGCACAACATTTAGACAACACATCGACATCGAGACGCAGACACATTGTGATGGGAGACCCAAACCCTCGTTCTGTGTTACTCTTTACTCGTTTTCCCACTCTTCAATGCAGGGTTCTTACACATTTTGACCAATGGATTTCCATGACTTTTCCGTGACTTTTTACCAAATTTCCATGACCAAACTGAAATCTCGGTATAAACATGAAACATTTATAACATTTTACGTATTGATTGCGTACGCCGGCTTATATTTTGAGCGTCTTTCTTTAAAAATCACATTCATTATTTCAAACACGGCGTAAATGAACACGTGATTATAACAAATTTCCATGACTTTTCCAAAACTTTTAGGATTTAAGTTTTTTACATGACTTTTCCAGGCCTGGATATGACCATTTTAAAATTCCATGACTTTTCCAGGTTTTCCATGACCGTACGAACCCTGTCAATGGCATCGTGACTCATCCAGAACCTGACGCCTCATTTGCCAACGGGCAGACCGCTCGTGTCACCGTGATTCCCTCGGAATCTTTTCCGATGCCAAAATCGGTGCGTTCGTTCCCCGATGAGTCCGTACCTGCGCGGCGTAGTGGGCCTCTTGCTGGCGTTGCGCCCCCGGCTCGCAGGCGCAGGCCTGCTGTCGGAGCTGTTCCAGACGGGTCTCCAGCTCCAGCTGCTCCTGGCGGGCTTGGCTGAGCTGCCGCGCCTGCTCGCTGTGCACCGCCTCCAGCTCGCTGCGCAGCTCCCGCTGCTCGGCGCTCAGCTCCCGTAGCCTAGCAGCCTCACCCCCGCGCACCGCCTCCAGCTCCTGGAGAAGCAGGGAGAGGTCAGACGTTTGGTACCACGCGCTGGAGGAGGAGGCTCCTCTCGCTTAAACAGCCGTGCTGCCGAAATAAGCCATGTATGCATTCAACTTTGCTCTCTCTTCTTTATATATATATATATATATATATATATATATATATATATATATATACAATTTGCTTCATCTATATTGTCATATATCTTGTTATCAATATTTATCTTTGGTGAATTTGTCATTACCACCACCGGGATGACTGTGTGTGTGTGACTACTGGACTCTGAACTCTGTAAAGCGACTTTGAGTATCTAGAAAAGCGTTATATAAAATAAATGGTTATTATTATTATTGTTATTATTACAAATACAAATCTCTCAGGAATCCCATGAGTGGGTTTAAGTACCGGGGCAAAGTTCAGCCGTAGACGTTAACATCACGACAATGTAGGTCAACTCTATTTCCATATGCTAAAATTGAAATTGTGAAAATATACAATATGTTATTTACATAAAAAGCGGTGCTGACTTGTTTGACAAATTGCAGAACCATGTGATACCAACATCCAGGCTTCAGGTGAGAGAGGGGTCACTGGGAGGTCACTGGGAGGTCACGGTCTCCGTCAGCGGCTCATGTATGTGGCTCTTGGTTCTCACCATCTCCAGCTGCAGCTGCTTGTGCAGGGTGGAGTTGAGCTTCTCCTGCTGCCTGCTGTACATCTGCATGATCTCCACAACAATCCGGTCCTTGTCGTCCTCCAGCCCCCCCACCGCAGGGACGCTGGCGTCGGCGCCCATATCCTTAGACGCTACTTCCGTTACCGGCGACGACAACGACACAGCAGGAGGAGGAGGGGTGTGGGCGGGGGTGTGGGTGGCTTTCTTGCAGCTCTGGCTGCTCGTCTCCATGGAAACTGCCTGGGTTTGGCATTCCCGCTCACTGGCCGAGGCAGCGGCGGCGGCACGTTGGGATTTGGCCTCCTCGGCGCCGTCAGCAACGGCGGGCGACGCGTGGAGATCTGTGGAGGGATGAAGAAAGGAGTTTAGAAGAAAAAAAAAGATAGCGAGAGAGAGAGAGTGAGGTGGTTGAAAGACGGGACGTGCGAGTCGTGCTCGTGCACGCGCCCGCCTACGCTGAGGTAACACCCTCGCACAACCTCAGAAAAGCTCAAACCACTTTCTCTGCGGGAGCGCGAGCACAACATGGCAACAGCAGAAGAACCAAAAACTCACCCATGAATTCTGTCTGTCTGTGTGTTTGTTTGTGTGTGTGTGTGTGTTTGTGTTTGTGCGTGTGTGTATGTGTGTGCACCCTCAGACACAAAGGAAGAAAAGAGAAATAAAAGGGCCCTGTGTGGGAGCCACTCTGCGTGGGCTCCTTCTGTTCCACTGTTGGCTCGTTCCCTCGCTGAGGCCTTTAAAAAGGTGCACCTCACGGGAAAGGGATCAAACAGGCGGTATCACACTCTCACACACAAAGACACAGATGTGTACAGATGCTGCTGTGGGGCATGTGTAGGCTACTAATGATGGTGTGTTTGAAGGTACAGGCACAGAGACAGAAAGAGAAGAAGAAATAGTGAAAGAAAGCATGACAAAAGGTGAATAATCTATTCATATGTGTGACAGGAAATATGATGCTCTGTACAAAGCATGTCTGGCACTGGAGAGGACACACACACACACACACACACACACACACACACACACACACACACACCAGGAGTCGGTCATTTGGACATGGATCAAAAGGGAATACGCAGGGGAGAGAGAGGCACAGACAAACTGGGGGAGGAGATAATTTAGAAGAAAAGAAGAGGATGATCAGGAGAGAGGTGGGTGACAGCAGACCGTAAGGGAGGCAGAGATGAAGGGAGCGAGAGAAGAAAGAGACGAGGATGGATGGATGGAAGAGGAAAGTGCAGGAGCAGACGGAACACGGACTCACGGAGGATGTGGACAAGGCTGCCAGGAAAAAAGAGTGGATGAGAGGATGGAGGGAAGAGAGACAGATTGGTCGGAGAAGAAAAAGGGGAGCAGAAAGCACGAGCGATACGAGAGGGACAGCCTGGCAGTCAGACGTGGCGTAATAATGGCAGACGGAAACCATTCCCGTGCTTCACCCGCGCTCTTTTGCTCTATAAATATACACACACAACTCTTATTAATGAAGGTGTAATAAACACACTTTAACGCGCACATAAAAACTCACACGGGGCAGAGAAGTCTTGTTCATCAATACCCAGGTGCCCCCTGAGTCTTTATGTGAAGGTCAATGCATGATTATGTGCATTGCTGCGCAGGCTGGAAGCGCACGCACGTGTGTGTGTGTGTGTGTGTGTGTGTGTGTGTGTGTGTGTGTGTGTGTGTGTGTGTGTGTGTGTGTGTGTGTGTGTGTGTGTTGGATGCTCGTTGACTGTAGGTTGTATGTTTACAGTAAGAGCATGTGTCTGCTCTGCATGATCTGCATGTCTATTCTGCTTGTGCATGTAAATCTCTTGCTGTATGTGTGTCATGTATTTATAGTAGGCATGTGTCAGCTGCGTCTAATGTGCATACAGTGTACATGAGAGTATTTACTAAGTAGTATTTAAATCATCAAATATCAACAGCGTTGTCTGCCTCTTGTTGTTTGTGGGAATACCTGAAATTGGTTCTAATACAACATTAAGAACAAAGGCACTTACTGGCTTTTCCTTGAGCTTTCAACCTGCTTTTATTGAACTATTTATTAATGTTAATATGCTTCTTATTAATTCTGAATAAGGGACAATAATGAATAATGTCCAGGAGCAAAGAGAATATTATTGGCTGTTTATTAGCACTACTTTATGTTAATATCCCAACCATTTCCATTGATAATCACACAAACGTAAAATTCTGAATAAGAAATTTCAATTTCCCGTCATTAGCCATCTCCTGTCGCGTAATGTAGCTAGAACATGCGTGAGTTTAGCTAATATTTCCATGCGTTCTAAAACTAATATATGAACGAGCACATTTTTTGCTCTGCTCTTCGTTTTTTGTGTCGTTGTCAAGTAAGAAACGGTTTAATTCTATTTTTAGTGCAGCGGTTGAAAGAATGGATTATAAAATAAAAACCAAGGCCATTGAGAAGGACTTCCTGGCTCAGTACTTACCTCACTTATCTAAAGGGATAACAATCCTCACTATATTGTGAACTTTATAGAAAATGTACATTAACTGTTCAGTATCGCTCTGACCTGCTCATCCAGTATCCTCTGACTCAGGCCTAGTGGTTGCTCAAAGGTTGAATATAAAGTGAATGAGGTGGTTTTTATTTAGTATGGTCATAGTTCCGGGAATACTTGGTGCCTCTTTGCACTAGATGTGCACGAACAATATGAAATCTGCGATGGTGGTTTGTAATTTGACGTCACTCGGCATGTTTACATGGGCCAAAGCAAGTGGACACTGAGCATTAATGCGTGCTTCATCACTGACCCATGGGGGGCTCGTCGTGGCCCAGCGCTCTGCGGCTGTAGTGTTGTTTGAGCAGCGCTCCGAACATCTCGGGACTCATCTCCGCCTCCCTCTGCAGGGACACGTTGGGAGCCACCATCTTATTGTACGTGTACAGGTAATAACTGGAGGAGAGGGGGAGACAGAGAAAGAAAACATGTCAAGAGCGGAACCCGACTACACATGCACATAAACATTTAAACGTGTACCGATAAATATACCGGAGATACAACAGCATTGAAATGTGATGTCATTCAAATAAATAAATTCCAAGTTCTCTTCCATGACATTCAGGTATCGTACGCTGCCGATTATTGAAATATGGACTCAAGCGCCTGTTTTTTGTTTTTTTGTTATCCTAGTCATAAAGGAGTGTCACCTTTCACATACTTCAGTCTTTGTAGTAAAAACATTGTCAAATGTTATGAGTTATGGACTTTGCAATGCTTATACACATGAAGCTATATACACCTGCAATAACTCATGGGGCCCTTCTTTTACTCTCGAGCAATAAAACACAGCTGACTGTGAATAACGAAACAACACTCGTTTGCTGGCGGTTCTTCCTCCGCTAACTGAAGAGCCGGAAACAGTGTGGAATACGGATACTTCTTATCGAGCGTTTACAGGATCTCAGCCTAAACCTTTGGGCTTATCACAAATGTCCAGGTAGTGGATACAACTGAGGGAAAGACACTAGCCTGGAGAAGCACCGAAGCCACCGAGCCAACACTATCTGTCTGGTGGAAAGGGAGTAGAGAGAGGAATAGATGGAGAAAGAGTGATAGAGAAGCAGATGGAGGAGAGGAGAGAAGCTCTAAACCCCTCCCCCACCAGCAGTCCCCTCCAGACAGTGCCGAGTTGTGAACTAGGTTAAGCATGACAGCTCAGTGGGGCTCTGCCTGACAAAACTACAGCGCGACCGACCGAGCCGGGCTTCTTCTCCTCTGCTTGGCAACGGTTCACCTGAATGGAAATCTGAAACTCCTTCACGTGAAAGATGTGATTGAATAATGTCAGGCTGGCTTGTATTGGATAAGTCTACCGCTAATGGGTGCTGGTAGAACCCAAACACGACATTGCGTGCTGTGGATGTGGAGCACGATGCTCGGCTGCATTATTCGTAACGCTGCAATGCAAAAGACACGCTCCAAACTGGTCTTGACTGGTTTGAGTGGAGCAGTCATGTGATGCTGGTAGGTGACCAGCACTCTAATCCTGCTAATTTGCCTGGCCTGACGTCTGTGAGCCTCCACACAGTCAGTATGTCAAGGCGGTCACATGGCGCCGTAAACCGTCTAATTCAAAGTTTTTTAAATCTGGGTCAGATTACTGTGTGAGCTATCAGAGCGCCGTATCCAAACACAGGCTGGTGTGCTCAGGGGAGGAATGGAGGGAGGAACAGAGAACCAGGAGAGAGGAAACAAGGGCTCTGGAAAGAAAAGGGAAGGAGGGAGGGAGAGGAGTGGCACATGTGATGAAGGAGAGAGGACGAGGAGGGAACAGAGCAGAATAGGGAGTGCAGCGCCAATTAGGGAAATTAGGGATGGGAGTTTAATTTACTCAGACAGAAATGGAAGTTGTACTGAAACTTTACTCGGTAATTATTTCACTGAATTAGAGTTGGCAAAAAAACACACACCTCCAGTATCTGGCACAGAGGCAGCTGGGGAGTGAGAATAAGAGCAGCTTCCACTCACAACTACTTGATCAACTTTAAAACAATTAACTTAAAACAACTCTATTGCAAAAAGTTAAAAATAATAAACGTTTCTTTATCATTGGAGTATAAGTGCACTAATCAACAATAATGTCACGTAAAAATTCTAAACAATATCATCTCTTCTCTTATTCTCACTTTGTAAAACTCTAAATCTTTGACTTTACAAAAAAGTGCATTTGAAGATGAGAACACGTAATGGCCATTTTCTCACAGTTTAAAAAAAATCATTAATCCAAAAAGTCGCCTTTAGATAATTGATAATGACAATAGGTGCAACTCTAAATCGCTGTATTGATGTTTAATCCAAGTCAAGAAGGTGTAGTACCTGGGATGGACCAGGGTGGGGTGTTCTGGCTCCTCCTTGATGTCTGAGAAAAGATGATTGAACACCAGAGCAGGTGGAGAGGTTTTGCCCTGAGAATAAAAAAAACACACAAATAAATATCACAAAACACAGCAACACAAAATGGCATCTTCCATCTACATTTATATGCACGCAGACATGTGGATGACGGATCATCCATCAAGGCATCGGCAGGGAGAGAGAGAGTTTCCATGTGTGCACATGTTGGAGAAAAGAGATACATATGAAGAGCTTCTTCCCCGAGTGTGCATCTAAAGTTGGGTTGTGCTGCAATAGGGTCTGTGTGTGTGTGTGTGTGTGTCTGTGTGTGATTGAGTGTATTTCCTGACAGGTCAGAGAGGAGAAGCGTGCCGCCATGAATGGGTGAGCAGTGGGTGTGTCTGTCTGTCAGGGTAGGGGTGGTGACCCTGAGAGGCGAACTGTGTGTAAAGAAGGGGGAGGGGGAAGAGAGGAGGGGACGGAGGGATGGGTGGAGAGGAAGCAAGCCGACCTTTCTTGCAGGGTCGGCATCAGTCAACTTGCTGCCAGGGGAGCAGAGATCTGCTGAGGGTTTCCTCACCTGGCTCTCCTCCTCCTCCTCTTCCTCCACTGCCTTCTGAAACACAGAGAGAAAGGGACGGCGGTTAGAACACACACACACACACACACACACACACACACATCAACTTTAAACACGACGGAAAAAGAGGGAGCGCAGCATAGATTATATTGGTTATAATGTGCTGAAAAAGTAAAATCATGCAGAAAAAAAAAAAAAAAAAAAAAAAAAAAAAAAGGTACAGCCTCGGTCACAGAGGACACGTGGCATTTAACGGATCGGAAAAGGAGACGAGCGAGATTCAAAACATAGCATATGGAGACGAACGGCAATAAAAGTGAGCGGCGCGCGAGATCTACGGCCCGAAGCGGTCGTAGAAAACAAAAGGCAGCAGGAGAATGGATGGGAGGAGAGGCTAAATGAGCCCACTGAGGAAGGCCGAGGAATAAAACTAGACGATAGTCAACATGGCAGCAACGTGGCCTGTCGTTGTGCGTGTGATTCATCCGGATACGTGCAGCACGGCTGGACTCAGCCTCTCTCAACGTGAAGACGTATTTGTGTGTTGATGTTTATGATTCATTGTGCCCCCTGAGCCATGGCGGTCCAGTAAATACTGCTGGCACTGCCTACAGTTGTGTGTGTGTGTGTGTGTGTGTGTGTGTGTGTGTGTGTGTGTGTGTGTGTGTGTGTGTGTGTGTGTTTTGAACAAATCCAGGACGTGCTCAGCGAGAGGCCGCATGCTGATGGAGTTGATGCTTATCAGCGGCAGACGGGCCTGACGCTCGCTACACACGGGCTGCCTGCGGTTCACACACTTTTAACCGATCTGACAGGTAGCGCGGGCGCCGGAGGAACGACACGATTCAGCATCGAAATATGCACCGCTCGGTAGCCCACGGCAACAGACAGGGAGATGGAGAAGGGAGGTGTGGAGAGGAGAGAACGTGGGAGGAGGAGAAGAAACAGGAAGGAGAGAATTCAATGGGGAGAAAAGTCTAAAAGCACAGAGTGAAGAAGGAGAGATAGAGGTTGTAGAAAGCATCAATAATTGACTTGCTAGCCTCTGAAAGACATCTCTGAGCGTTTATCCACAGATTTGCACGCACGCGCACAATTTTCGGCGCTGCCGTTAACGGAGTCGACCAGCCGCAGATCAAAACATCCAAAATATAGTGACAGCCAGGAATTAGACTCCTAACATTCACCGTGTCTACTCGCTTACGAGGATCATGTGGTCTCAGCTCGGAGAGAAGAAGATACAATATCTGTTGTATATTTCATGTGCTGTCCGCATATACAGCTGTTTAAGTGGCCCGCTTCCTGTGTAAAACAACAAGAAAATACTCTCTTATTTCCAAGGGCATGGATGAATGAGCATGTGCATGCAAATGTAATAGACTGGCGCCATATGCATCGCCAGGTGTGTCTCTGTGCGTCTCTACGCGTCTATAAATAAATATAGAGGGGGGCTCGTCCGTTTACGAGTGTTTGTGGTTGGTGGTTTTTCCTTTTTTTCCCCTCGAGAAGGTAGCAATGCAGCACTAAAGGGGGGGGGAGTAAAGGGGAGGCGAAGAGAGAGTGGGATGATGGGACGGAGCAGAAATAGAGGGAGGATGGGAAAGAGGGAGGATAGTTAACAGAAACAACAATAAAAGCCACTGCAGTGGTGTGGAGGCGAGCCGGGTCGTCGCTGGCGTGATTGCCTCCGATGGGATTGTTGTCTGAACGCGCGTGTTAATGGCGCCCGCTACTACGGTCCTCTAGTCTGAAACCAGTCCCCCCCGCCTCCTGCACAGATGTGTGTGTGTGTGTGTGCGTTCATGAGACCACGGGGCCAAACCGGCATTAACACCAGGTCACCCAGAGGCCTTTCATGGGCTTGACCCCGCCGACAGCCGACGCTCTGCTGATGAGACGACTGACGGCTCATTAAAAAGGTAGGCCTGTGTTCATGTGTGTGTGTGTGGATACAACCAAGGAGTGTAAGTGTTCATGAGTGGCCCTGTGTATCCACATATAGAACACACACGTGCGTGTGTGTGTCCCACTAATGGCGGCCTGTCTGTCTCTGTATTTCCTGCTCACCTGACAGCTTAACACCCACACACTCATTATTCCTGCTGCTCCGTACCTTTGCACATTTCAACACAGCTGTTACCCATCTCTCTTGTCCCACACACACACACATGCACGCACACCCACAGTAATGAAGCAACTCTCTTATCTGCTTCTGTGACACAAACGCACGCACACACACACACACACACACACACACACACACACACACACACACACACACACACACACACACACACACACACACACACACACACACACACACACACACACACACACACACACACAGCCCCTCACCGCCGATGTCTTCAGCCCTTCGTCAAACTGACGCTCGCCTCGTGACGACGTGGATTAGCGTCCCACACACTCGCTCAGCCGAACGCACGTAAACCGAGATGAAACGTGCCGCTCTCGACACACGGCCACGTGAACTTTTACAATGACCCATTTCCGGAGCCCCGGGTTGTTCCCCGGACCATTAGCACACGTGACATTTCTGCAGCAGACGCATTAATGGAGCAGAGAGTGTTTTCTGTGTGTATCCTGAGTGCTGTTGAATCCAACAATAACAAGCAGCACTCTCCTCCACAGACAGCCGCGGCGCGCATTACCATACACAGTCTGGCAAACGCAGGCGGAGAGTAAATGCACTTCAGTTCCCGACGTTCCCTCCGTCTGTGCTTCCTGATGCGGAGCACCGACACTTCCTCCACGTCAGGAATACCTGTTAGCTCGATTATATTCCTTTATTTTGTTACTTCAAATGTTTTTTTTTAAATAGAGGCTTACATTCCCGGAGGAGATAAGGCTTGCAGAATCAGTAACTTCTTTTAAATCACAACCCATTATTATAGAACAGCTTTTGAGTGATCTAGTCTTTTTATGCAGAACTTTGGTTCCCCTAATTTAGTTGACTGTTTTTAATGTTGTCTGTTTTTTAATATTTTTTTTTGTTTCCATTTTATTGTTTATCTTAATAAATACTTTAAAATGTAATATTGGTTTCTTGCTATTCCACTTTTGCTTTGACTCTCTGTGGAGCACTTTGTAAACATTGTTATAAATATATAAATAAAGTTATTACTATTATTATTATTATTATTATTATTATTATTATTATTATTATTATTCAGTGTGATTTTAAGTATTTGTTTAATCTAGAAATGAAGATCAGCTCAGAGCGGTAGAATGTATAATTGGCCGTGCTCGTGAAAACAACACCTTATTATTCATGGAGACTTGATTTCTGATTGGGGTGAAGGCTTTCAACTTCATAAAAAGTTGACAGATAACCAATTTATTGTAGGAAAAGACCCCAGAGGATATCAGCGAGTCTTTTTCAGCGCTTGCCAGTCTCTGCTCGTTTCCACCAACAACAAGAAGAAACTGGTTTTGTTTCTGCTATTCATAGGTTTCATATCTAGGGAACATAAACGCGCACGCGGTTCAACACATATTGTGCAAACAGGTCAGAGGTCAAGCTCTCCTCACTTTCCAGATAACTGCCATCTGTGTGCATATACAGACGCATGCAGAGCTGAAATGATAAGTTGATCAATCGGTTGTATTTGAGTCACTTTTCAAGCAAAAATGCTAAATATTTGCTTGATCTAGCTTCTTCAGTACTTTCCTGTTTTCTACTTCTATATCATTGTAAACTCAATAGTTCTGGCTTTGGACAAACAAATAATTTAAAGACATTATCTTCATCTCAGGAAAATTGGGATTATTATTTTAAAGAAAAAAATATTATTATTATATAAAATTATAATTATTATCTTAAAGAAAAAAGGAGGAACTGAGAACTAATGGCACAATCTTCCTGATCGGTGTGCAACTTATTTTAAATTTACTAGAATGCTCTGATTGTGAAACGATAACATTGTAAACAGGATATGACACACAAACGCAACTAGTCTCAACACGCCTAATGGCACATCTAATCTAGGGCAGCATTAACAGTGTGCACGCCTCCGTCTGACCTTTCATCTCAGAGCACCGTTTCAATTCCTTTTGGCGCACTCGAACATGAACACCGTTGGGCCCGATTGTGCGCACGTCTGTTCACAAGTAGAAACTAAAAAACGAACCCGAGGCGAGCGCCACAATCTCGCTCATGGGACAGATACAAGAGGGGTGGGGGGGGGGAAGCGGAGAAACACAGAGCAGAGCAGTGCGGCGCATTCTCCCTTTTCCTCTCTCAAGAGGAAGTAAACCGCCTTTATTTGGGTGCCTTTTCATTCGGCCTCAGACAGCGAGGGGAGGAAAAGAGAAACGCACACGCAGACAGGCGGTCACGCCCCGTCTGTTGCTCCACCGCATCCTGCTCGGCTGCAGTCGTCCACTGTGTCAAAGATCAAGCGGCAGATACGAGGACGCAGGGACTTCCTGGTCGCAGCCGAGCGACAACGAGATATCGGAGCGTCTCGCCCGCCTGAGCGTGTTGCAGAAACTCATTCATGCCTTCTCTTTAAACTCATCTAACGGGACTTCATCCTCAACCTTTCCCCAAACATTATTCTGCATAGTGTGTGTACTTTTGCTCGTAGCAGAGATCCACTGTATATAAAAAAGAAGAAGAAGGTGCCTCTGTGTTTGGAGTCTAGTTATTTCCACTGGTTCTACTGGAGGAGACCGGGGCTCTGGCAGTCCCCCCCCCCCGGAAGTCTTAATCCAATAAGCTATTTATCCACAGCCTGGGAGCCACACTTTGTTTCAGCAGCCAAATCAATAAGAGCCCACAAGGGAACCAGGCAGCCAAGTGGGGCATTTAAGAGAATAGACTCTGTTTTAGTCTGCGTAACGAGTTATTTTCTATGAATGCTAGGCTGTAAATGGTGGAGAAGTGAAGTGTAGTATTTCCATATGCTCAGTGTTTAAAGGGTTTGACCCCTCACCTGGCGCTCAGAGGAGCACGACCACTGTGTGTGTACCTCGAGGTGCTGAGAAGGTAACGCTGTTGTTCTTTAGCGGAAATAAATTGAGCGTTATTAAAACATTACGCAGCGCAGGGCCCAGACGAGTACAGGTCTGACAGGTGGACGGTTAGACAAACAGGTGGCAGAGGAAAACAGAAAAGAAGGGGAAAAAACAGGCAGACAGCCAAGACAGATGAGGAGACACCATGTGACTGTCTGTCTGTTTATGCCTTCCCCCCAGACACACACCTGTTCCTCCCTCTTTCCAAACACAAAGAACAGAGCCAGACAAGCTCGCTGATAAGCATCAGCCAGACAAGTACACACACACCCACCCCCACACACACACACACACCCCCACCACACACACTCTGTCTAGACAGTCATCCCATGCACGTCAAACACACAGCCCTTCCCCTCCCAACATGTTGAGCTCCTTCCCCAGCACAGCTATGTCAGCCATTTTACAATCCGCACCACACAGACGTAACACAGCCGAGCCAAAAGGGAAACCAGTGAACAGTTAATGGGAATCCATGGGAAACACAAAGTTATGAACGGGATGGGGAGGACTCTCCCCCTCGTGGAAGAAACAGCGACTGATTTACCAGAGGCAGGCGTTAGATTTGAAAACCAGCAACAGTATTTCTCCGTGGTCTTTCACTTAAAAAGCAGTCTCTTTAGGCTCACTCGATCAATTTTTCTATTCATCTCCCTCCCTCCCCGCCTCCCGTCTTTTCTCTCCCTCCTCCGTTTCTCATGTTTCACAATCAATTCCCAGGCGGCGGCCTCCGGTCTATATTCACAGCAGTACATGAGGAGGGTTGTAATAACATTACCTCATGAATGGACAAATTGTCTGACTGAAATACACCAGGCAGGCCGAGGTAACCCCCATGGAAACACACACGCAGTATATATGACCCCTATCTATTGAAGTAGTGAAAGACAAGTATTATTATTATTTTGGATGATTTATATTTAACTGTTTTCTGGATAAATCAATTAATTGTGTGGTCTGTGAAGTGTCAGAAAATGAGGCAGTGGCAGATATTCTACATACTATCATAGAAGACCCAAAAGGCATTAAATATCAACATTGAGCTGTTGGAAGTGCAGAGTTGTTGGTCATCTTAACAAATTACTGAAATTATTATTAAATGTACAAAATATTTGCAGACACATTTTATGATCAATTAATAGACTAATGTGTTCAGCCGCCCACACTTGGCCCGAAAAGTTACTTTTAAGCAGCCGTCTAGCCCGATTAAAAAAAATACTAATATTGGTCCGTGATCGAGTTATGTAATGCATCTCGTTGTCGTTATTACAACAAGATGGTATGGGGATTGATTAGCTGGACAAGAGAAAACTAATCCGTTGAAACATGGATCACTAATTATTTAGGTCATTTATCAAATAGAAATACCTCATCACTGGTCAGACAAAATAAGCAAGTTTAACACTTTGAACTCTAGTAACATCAGAAGAAAAATAAAAAAATGTAATTACCTACAACGACAACATAAAATAGATAAATTATTTGCAGCCGAGTAAAAATGACATTACTTGCATGCATTGTGCAACTGTTCAGTCTAGACATTACATCAGAGGAAACGAGAGAAACAAATGTATGTCACTCGCCAACTCATCAACCATTAGTTCTGTGATTAACAGTCATGAACAGACGAAGCGTCAGATCATTTCATCAAGCAGCTTTACGAGGAAGCAAATCTGATTCAGCGTGGTCAAAGACGTACAGCATGACGGTTGAGAGAGTTATCTGGAATTGACGGTATGGCACGGTGGCTTTGACTCTTAAAATACATTCATCCAGCCCGCGCTCTCTCCATTCACGTCATTAGGTTTGCCATAAAGCATTACCAGCCCGCATGAAACATGGCCACTGATGTTCATCTACACACATATTTATGCCTAAGGAAATGCGTTTGAGTCGGTGAAGGGCATATTTAAAAACCATCCATGCGCAAGAGAGCATTCCATCTATATGCATGCGCAGCTTACTGTCTCCAGCAGCGGCTCAGTGTGTGTGTGTGTGTGTGTGTGTGTGTGTGTGTGTGTTCTCCGATTTCTTTCCCCAGTGCCCCCCACAGCGTTTACTACCAGAGCTGTCGGGGCTCACCTATGCGACTCAAGGAGACGCACGCATACACACACACACACGGAGGCACATACAAGTAAACAAAGCGATCAAACGAATGCTCCGCCACACCGCCGTGCGGGAGGATGACGTAGTTTACTGAGAGCACAACTGTCACGGAAACATACGCACACAAGCAAGACACCGAGAGGACACATCACACACACTGAGAATGAGGCCAGTGGGCTCTCGTCTTGTCTGTATGACTGTACTTATCATTTGAGATTCATCTGGACGTGTGTGTGTGTGTGTGTGTGTGTGTGAGGGCTTTACCGTCGCTAAAAACGAAGAGAAAGTCTCTCGAGAAGCTCGCTGCTATGGGACGCTTTTTTGGAGGTAGGTTACTGGTTCAAATGTGCAATTAGGGAGAGAAACACACAACCCGACGCCCCGCCGAAAACAGAAATCCGTTGGCTGGTTTTCTCTATGAGGGAACTCAGATTATTAATCGGATGGATGAAACAACCCGGAGTGCTTGGAGACAGTGGGGAGTGAGCGCGCTGCAGAGAGGACGAGCGTTGCTAAGCAGACTGAAAGCCGAGAGAGGCTGTCAGCAAGCCAGCAATGCACTGTTATCACGACAGAGAGAAACACAAAATGGAGACACTGTCCAATCCTCTCTCTGCAATACATCACACAACATTAACTAAACGCCTCAGAATACATGTGGACGCCTACTTCTTACAGCCATTTAGTAACCAACTGTACTTTATGTCACCGAGCATCAATAAACTCCTCATAATGTGGACTGATTGCCATTTTAAGTGGCTAGGAGTGTGTTACTATTAAAGCAATCAGACGTTATAATGACCTGCTGTCTCTTAGCAAAAGGGAGAAATATGTACATCTTTTCTTGTAATTATTGTGCTATATCACTATAAACAACTCACAGGCATTACGCTTAAATAAGCGAGTTTTTAAATATTTAAAAGCAGGAGCGGGAGTTGGCCCAGACTAAAACACTACTTTACTGGCCCTAGAATGCTGCCAAGTATTGATTGGGGTGGGGGGGTTTGTTTACTTCTTCCTCTGCACAGGAGGCTGCTCTGCTGTAATGTACTGCAGTAAATGTCAATGCATGGTTGGTCAAAGCTGTCTGCAACGAGACCAGAGGGGGGGGGGGGGGGGGGGGGGGGCTTAAAGAAATATAATGTGAGAGGAAGGTGGCAGAATTTGTGTTATATTCTAGTGACAGCCGGACGAAGGGGGAGATCCACCTGGCCAGGATGCCCTGCCCGGCTCGAGTCCGTCAGTCGCACGTGGAAAGAGAGACGGTTAAATCCAAACGGGCCTGGGGTCCTGTGACTGTTCTGCAGGGAGCTCCGGTCTCATCCATATTACATACAGGAGCTTGTTTGAAGCCTGTGCTGCCGGTCTTTGCATAGGCAGCTTGGCTTTGCTGTCCAGGACCCTCGGGCTCACCCGTCTCTCTCTCACACACACAAAGCTACCGCAACGCAAAGCTACCAAGACTCTTTGTTTTTTTTCATTCAAGTTGTCAAATCAAGCCTCCAAGGGCCATTCTCTCTACTTTCAGGACGGTTTGTGGACCATAAAATGTACCTGATTCACTTAGAATCTGATTTTTTTTTAATAATTGTTAAAAGAAGGACTTCAACCCATAAATCAACCAGCATTTGGCAAGAGAAAAGTATTCATTTCTATCTTGCCTCTACTGATATTAATGCACCAACGCATATGACAGGTGACCCTTCAGTCCACACTCCAGCTTGATCATCAGACTTCCTCCTCAGCCTCAAACAGTCACTGTCTCAGGACCGCCCCAAATAAGCACCGTTGGGTTTGCTAAATGTCATTACGGTTGAGTCAGAGCTCTAAGTGAACACACCTGGGCCGGGATCAAACAGACTGTGTGAGAGACCGGGACGGCAATAAATCTTTGTCTTGGCTCCACCGTGACGCTGATGAGCGGAGAGCAGACCACAAGCACTGATGGAGCGCTGTGAGTCACTCTGCAGGATAGGGTTGGCGTGGTGACGAGGGGAAGTTGCTGATGGTGGTTTGCGTATGTGAGTGTGTGTGTGTGTGTGTGTGTGTGTGTGTGTGTCTGGCTGTGTTTCTAGCTGTGTTTGACCCGTTCACTTCCTTTAATCATGGACTGTGTCATCTGCACAGCATCCGATGCAACGGCATCTATTTGTGTGTCACCTCTCTAATAAATGCCGTCATATAGACACAACAGGGTCGTTCATCTCTGATGACGCAAAAAGTTTGGGATTTTCAAGATTTGACCAGTTAACTTTCTATCCCAATGTTTTTTAACAGAATCGAAAATAAATGTCTCCCTCCACGTCGGCCAAATCAGCCGACAGAAAAAAGGCAACTATGCCAAATCCTACCATCGTGTTGCCGCAGGCTGGATGTGTTTGCGTCAACACCAGTCTGTCTTTTGAGGAACTATGCGGCCTCGTCGGGGATCAGGATGCGTCTCAGCCGGCACCTTTTCTCAGTGATGACAGAGAAGATGTCTGGCGTAACGAAGTGCGCTAGTCATCGGAACTAGTTCAAATGTAGCAAGACTGTAAACCACAAGGCAATGAATGCCTCACTCTTCAAAGGATAAAGTCAAGGGCAACAGAAAGGCCCAGCAGCACGGCTGTTTTAATACGCGCAGCAGCAGCGAAGCCAGAAGAAGAACTGGACACGCAGAGAGAGAGAATCAGTGCCACATGTTCGGCGAGAGTGGCACACACACACAAGCACACACACACACACACACACCGCTCTGTCGCTCGGGGACAATTAAGAAGCACTAGTAGCTATCGCCTGCATGCAAGAGCACGCGCCAGTCTCAACACACGCAATCCTTGATTAGGCTCCCATAGCCAAAGTGTACTCAAATAAAGATAGATAATATCATTTATGAAAGCAGTGATGTAATTCAATGCATCTGGCGGTCGTTGACCTTGAGGATCGTCCACTTCTTGGTTTCCGCTGTAAATAAAAGGGATGTAGTGTGGCGGTTGAGGACCCAGAGGGAAACGGTCTATTTACTGGATCTAAATGAGCTGGAATGGACTCCTGAGGGGTATGAGGCAAAGAAGACTGGCTGTTGAGAAATATCAGACAGACGACTCCCGAGAGCGGCCGCATTGCAGGTGGGAATAGTGGTGAGGTAAACACGACAGGATTTGTCACGGTGGAGTCAGAAAAAGTCTGAAGACTAGGCAAACCACAAATTAGTACCTGGTTAACCGTAACTAATGCAGTCGGTTTCTCAGGTGCTAACTTTACAGCATTGCCTTGAGCAACATCCGCCAGGCCCCCTGTGAGATAAGGATTTACAGAGTATGGAGGCTGCGGGCAAAAGCAGTGGAAGGAAAAGAAACAGTTGCAGGGGTGTTTGATGTTAGTGGAGCAAAGGGGAGGCTGCGAAGTAGAGGACTCCGAGGGCAAGTAATCACCTCTCGGAGCGGGGCGAGTTCACGTCTCACAGTGGTCTGCTGTGCTATCTGCTTTCATCTGGAGCATCGACTGAAGGTCAAAACTAGCATGAGCCACGGCAGCGCTTAACTTGGCCGTCATTGTTGTTGTGCAATTGCACATCTGGGGGTCGTTGGTCAGAAAACATGGACATGGACATCTACACAAGCAGAATCACGACCAGCCGTTACCAAACATGCAAATAAACGACTGGCCAAGTGGAGAGGTTTGCTTTACTAGTACCGGCGGACTAGTTCCCCCTGATTTCTCTGTGTTCGCAACATTATGCATTATTGATCAGCGTAGTGGTTGGGCGTAATGTGTTGTGGATGTGCCGGGTGGCGGCCCAGCGGGACTCGTGACGCGCCTTTGATAGCCAGTGTTTATCTCCCGAGTCTGGGAGAGAAAATACGAGAGAGTTAGTCTAAGTGCCTATATAGTGTGCGAGTGTCTAGTGTGTATACGGTGCTCCTATAGCAAGCTCCGCCTCTGGGTCTCTCCATTTACATCTTCATTAATCACCGTTCCCACTGGGAAGGCGGCACAGAAAAGCCTTTCAAATGCAAACACGATGGCTCTGCTTGCACACATCACGCACAGGCTGGCAGGCTCCCACCACCCCTTACAGTATCCTTCCCTCGCCTCAGACTCCCTGCCCCCAAGACACACAACCTGCTAGTGGCACCGTCTCCCAGGGTAACCAGACAGCGGACTGTTAATCTTCTCATCAATACATCGATTAATTAATACAAAGACTCCTCATTATTCCGGTTTAATGCTAAACAACCCGGGCGAGCTAGTCAGACATGTTACGCCCCTTCCTCTTCCTAAAAACCCGCGTTTGAACTCATAGCCCATTAGGGTCCCTTCGCTTTCACTTGTTCTCACTCTCATTTTCCTAAGAGGCAACAAACTGGTCCGACGCCCTTGGGGTGGGGGTGGGGGGGGGGGGGGGGGAGCCAGAGCCAGAGCATAGTGAACATGCAAACAGGCTGTCACTCCCGAGGCTGGGTTTAAAGCCCAGAGGACATGTAGGTGGGAGGGTCTGAGCCAGCTTGTTTAGTCTCCGAGAGTGTTGGCCGAGGCTCCACTGTATCTGGACCGTCCTATCTCTGCTGCCCGAGCTCACATCGGGCAGACAGCAGCGCAGTATCTGCTTTTTCTTCTTTTTGGTGTTGAGGTGGGAATTGAGGAATGAGGAGAACGGTCAAACGTACCAAGCGGCGGCCGGTGTGGGAAACTTGCAGCTGTCAACCGATGGTCAATCTTTAAATGGTGGGGGATGTAGTGCAGGAGACACGCTGTGAATCAGTGCACGTTAAATCCAGGTGGTGAACTAGGGTCTGTGGCCGTTTTCCAACCTTGATTAGATTATTATATATTTAAGAAAAAGCCTGATAAGTAATGACTTTGGCATTCCTCCAGTGAGCTACAAGGCTGTTATGGAGCTGTGATACTGGCACTGACCCGATGATGACATACCAGAGGCCCCTCCACTCAGCCCCTCCTACCTTGCGGGGCCCCATTTAGCCCTTTACAACAGGCAGCAAACACTGGCCAAGGCCCGGCCTGTTGTGTACAGGGAACAAGGACCGCCTCCCACAGCAAACGACACACAGGCACGACAGACTGTACGCTACTCGGAGCCGGCATTCAAAGACGCTACTGTGTAATCAGTATAAGTGGATAGTTGTTCTTTGCAAAATGCACAAACGGACATAGAAATATGTGTATGGGTGTCTAGTGGTGGGGTGGGGGGCAAAGGAGAGCGTTAGCCGAGGGGAAATGCAAGCTAGCTAGCGCGTCATTGGTCAACCAGGAGGGCCGTTCCAGGCTAGATGTGTGGTTCAGCTCAGGTCCTGGAGAGCTTCATTTTCAACTTGGGGAAAGAAGAGCTGGGACCCCGGCTGGGACAACCTAACAAAGCTTGTTTAACGGAAGACGAGCGAAGAGCAGAGCAAGTTGTGACAAACAAGAGCCAGGCCTATACCTCTCTTGGCCTTAGTTTCATACTGTTGACTTCTCTTCTCCGCCCTGACCTCACTTACGTGTCCAAGTGACGCTACTTCTGTCTGGCCGCATGTCTGAGTTGCAGAAATGGAGGTATGCGGCAGCAGAAGCAGAGGTCGGGTTAACTCGGGAGACCGATCCACGTGTCAAAAGCCAGACGGGAACTTACGAAACACCAGCTGCGGCTGTGGTTACAGAGTCTTATCGGTTCATTCTTTTGTTTTCTCTCCCTCTTGGTCCATCGCCTCCTGTATTCTGTGTCCGAAATGCCCAACAGCTCGCCACATCCATCAAGGTCCGAGACCTGATCGATAGCCACTGGCTTTCCTCTCGTCCGCCTCGCAGACGCACACAAGTGGCGTTATTGCTTATGTAACGATTTACTTATCGGGTCATTTGGCTGCTTATATTGTTACTGTTCGCCGATTGGGGCCCAGGGGGTATCGACCGGAGACAGACGCATGTGGGCACCAGCAGAATGGTCTCGGGTAGAAGAAAAGGGATGTTGGTGAGCAACAGATGGCAGAGTGAAGGCCATACGTCAAGACGGGCGAGGACAGGAGAAGGAAGATGAGCGATTGACATCGTGATAGCGGGAGAGGAAGGAGAAGGAGAAAGATAGCAAATGCAGCGCAGTGTGCGATTGGCATAGCCGCCAAAATCCAATTAGATACGGCCCAAGAGGATGAGTGACAAGCAGACAGAGCAGACCGACCAGGAGACAGCCTCAGAGTGCAGCTGCACTGGTCTGCGGTAATGAAGTCACTGGTTTCCAAATAGCAAATAGAGGAAGCCAGAGAGATGCAGCTGTCCGCCGTCTGTGCCGCAGCCTCTGTGTCAGCCCGGCCAGCGAGACAGACAGAGGGAGGCTGTTCTCTCCGTCTGACACGTCTGACTCGGGGCCAGAGCAGCGCCACAAACAAGGCGGAGGCTCGGGAGCCACACGCAGCCATCGCATCACGTTCCTCTGGGGTTAGGCTCGCTTGGGAGGAATATTTTGTATTTTAGAAATAAAAAATAGAGAGAGATCTATATTGATACTGATGAATGCCATCAGTTACATTGATATGTATTAGTGGTGCAACGGATCATAAAGCGTAGGATGTGGAGCGTGTCAAGCATACGTTAAAAATCAGATCAGAATAAAAGATAGCAAATATAAAACATTTTTAGAGATCCCTGAACGGGTTATTTTTGCGACCGATACTAATTGTATCGCTGATTGTTGCTCCATGGTCGATGGTTGAGAAGCCTCCTTTTTTGTCACCGTCCCAAATATTTCAACCGCTCTGAAGTCTGTTAATCAGTTAAGTAAAATGGTCAGAGATCGGCGACTAGAAAAGCATTAAAGGTCGATGCCCTCAGCGCCAATAAAACTTTATTTCCCACTGTGACTGTTAACGTTAAACTGTGTAATTAATCTGCGGTTCACATGCCTGCCAAACCACGTGGGGGGATTCATACTGATCGCCGATCAGCAGTTGTACGTTTCACTATTTGATTTTTAAAAACCACACAAAATTGTACACTTGTGTAAAACTTTTAATATGTTGACTGTAAAATACTTTTTATGTATCTTTGCATCTTAAAATATAACTTGAAATCATTCCAAGGGATTTAGTCTTTCAGGCGTTATGTGTCACACTTCATGCCTGGTGACAGGCCGTGTCAACGAGCAGCCAAAATAAACAAAATGATGATCATGAATGGGGATTTTTTTTTTTTTTTACCTTCTGTCTTGCGAGGTAAAATTATAATAATCAGCCAATAAAAAAGATGACGCATGATCTGGTCTCTGTGGGATGTACACGTGTCTATCACATCCCCTGAAGGCAACATTAACTGATTGTCTGTCAGACACTAATGTAGCTCTGGAGATAAAGCACACCTTGTTGCCGTCTGTTGGTGGCGTCTGTCTTAAACTTTATTTACCCAGCAGGGATCAGTAGACATGGTGCAGTGCCGAAAGGCACAAAGCGCCATTTATAAAGAGCAAGTCCTGGAGTTTTTAACTACACCTTCTCAAACCAAACACTCCTAACAGGATGTGGGACCAGTAGCCATCTGAGAAGGTAAGGAAACAACTTCCAGAAGGCTCCGTTGT
>CM070098.1:13051064-13116064 GCA_036178185.1 Liparis tanakae | reverse complement strand
TCGTGTGTTAGCGCGTCGCTCAGTATAATGACCTCAGTATACTGAGCTACACGCCACACCCTGACCCAGCAAATGGTTTATTACACAGAACCATCTGAGAAGCCGTCAGAGGAAACTGTTTGGTAAAGGGCAGGCATAAAAAATATGTAGCATGAAATTGGATGAACCATGTGTCAATCTAACTCTAGTTAAGGAAAACATTAAGCCACGGCCGGTTCCCCATTGGAGCGAGCTCTGGCCACTACGAACTAGAAGCCTCACTAGATGGAATGTTGCATGATATATACAAAATGTCATTATTTGTTTTTGATTACTTTATAATTAATTGCATTGCTGCCAGAGGTCAGAACGCATAATTAAATGTTTGAAGTGAGGAACTATGACTTTGATAAAATGTGTTGAGTCGAATCATGAATCATCAGAGCCATTAGACTTCCTGACCCAAAGACCCTCCGTCCAGAATCGTTCCTTCAATCAGCCTTTTGTTAAAAGTGTTTGGTTTGATAACCAGCGGTTCCTTCACTTGTCTCAACATATTTACCCTTGTTCTAAATTTAGTATGACTCATATTTTCCTGCAGATTACTACCGGTACTCTCAAGTACTACAATATCAGTAGATAGTAGCTCAGTAGTGTGTAGCTGTGTGTAGGCTACAACAGAGAGACATTTGGCAGGAGGGAAAATCAAATCAACCGCAGGCGATGCAGATGAGGAGAGACCAGTCTGTGATTTATGTCTTGGCGACATTACACCTCACTCACGTCAATAAGCCACGGGAGTTCTTTCAGAGGAAACTTGGTGAATACCTCATGCAGGCAAATCCCTTTGTAAAAGTGGCATCAGCTGATGAGCTCTTTATGCTTGTGGACAGTTACCCGAAAGAACACGGGCTGACATGGGAGAGTTGAGAGTGTTTCTGCACAGATGGTGCACAGACCATGGCAGCAGGGAAAAGGATGTTCTCGTAGGCGCTGATAAGGAGGGTCTTTTTAAATGTGCAATGGACACACTGTTTACTTTTAGCCATCAGCATTTTTCATTTAGTCCATCAGTAATTTGGCTGCTGAAAATAGAGTTTGTCTTGTGTATGTTGTGCTTTTTACAGAGAAGTGCTAGATGTGCCGTGAACTACACACGGTTTTGACCGACGCTATCAGCGTGGTCAATTTAATAAAAACAAAGTCCCTGAAAGCACCACTGTGGTCACTCTGTAAGTTTTGGAATCAAATGTATTAATTCAATTATAATTATTAATGTGCAGGCAAGTTTGCTGATGAATAATTTCTGATAAAATTGTCTTCTCTCTGTGACATATTTGGAAAGCTGAATGAATTCAATGTTCATCTTCAAGGCCGAGAGCAGCAGCTTCCTGCAGACAGGATCAGGTTTCACTCAGAGGCTGGGATGTGGGTCAGGAGACTCCACCAAGGGAATATTAATTCCTTTGAGAATTTGAGTGAGTTTGAACTAATACTGATACAACTTGATGGCTCAAACATACCTGTCACAAAAAGTTATTTCAAAATAAATTCAGCATAGATCATTTAGTTACAATTTTGTTCATGCACTTTTCGTCCTTTGAAGTGAGGCTCAAGAGACAAAGTTTGAGAATCACTGGTTTAAAAGAACAAGGAGCACATTTCCACATCATTAAAAGGTAATGCACTGAACTAAAGTTAACTCAATAGTCTCACGTGTGATGTTAAGAGCCACATCCTGCTAAACTGAACATCACAGCACGTTAACTTGGACCAAACCCCAACTTCATTTACTCTTCCCATGTGAACTGTTCTCTATTGCACATTATAAGATAGTGGAGTTTAACTGTTTTATGGACAAGTTGCTCAACTTCTTTTACATAATGTGACGGGAGAACTGCAGCCTGACTTTACGTAACGTTGTCAGTGGGAGAAGAACAACCCTGAAGAGTCATTAAAACCAGAAAAGATTAAGGATGTACATGTTCTTTTGCACCAAGAAGATATAAAGGATGAAATAATGGGGAAACGAAGCTGAAGCAGACTTCTAACAGATAGAGAAAAAAAGTAAAAGAGAGTCTGGAAGAAAGCGAGACAGGTGGTTGAAGGCTGACAACGACGGCGAGAGAAAAATAACTGGTTGTGTTTTCTGATGAGGAAACACAGCACATAGAAAAAGTGTGAGAGAGGAAAAAATAAGAACAAAAAACTGAAGCAAAATTATAAAGAAAAGGGAGAACACTTTCTCAAAAGGCCAAAGACAGGAGAACCACAACTAATTGTATAGTAATGGTGAAGACATGATGCTCACACAGTCTGAGTGAGTTGTAATCCTGGAAGGTGTGTGTGTGTGTGTGTGTGTAAACATTGGTTCCCTTATTTTATTTGTTATTATAATAGCATTTTGTAGTTTGTATGTTTGAAATATAAAGGTCGTCACACATGGTAAATGCAGGTGAGCGCCCAACGACTGGTGAAGGTGATTTCTTGCTTATTTTTCCATAATATGATGCAGAGTGGTAGGAAATGAATCTCTAAATTATCTAAAGAGGACCAAAGTGGTTTTGTTACCAGCAGAAACTGTTGGTTGTGACAGACTCAAATCATGATATTTTCACTGTATCTTGTGAGGACATTGGTTTCTACGAAGTCAACACGTGTGCTCTATGAGACACATTTATTTAACACAATCAACTTAGATATTTAGATACGTGTGTGAACCAAATGCACTGTGTGGTGTGAACCATCAAAATGAGTCTGAATTTATAGACTTGCAGTGATGGCACCAATGCTTATTTTAGAAATCATAGCTTATGCTGCATAACTGTTATTAGCTTGTTATAAAACAGCCATTTGATTGCAGGTTTTGGTTCACTCGTTCTCAGCTTTTAGTTTTTAGATTTCGTTGCTCAACAACAAAATTGAGTGTTCATGTGCATATATTCAGCTCTTGAAATTATATTTAATCTGGGTATCAGAAACAAACTTTAAACACAACATTGATTTATTACAACATTTTTAATTAATTTGGCTCAGCTGTTTATTTTCAGGCAATATTTTCTCTCATTTCAGCTCTATTTAGTTTTTTTTTACACTCCCGAGAGAACTATGGTTCTGTAAGTCTGGTTTGGTGCTGCACACATAGAATATAGTTGAAGGGCTGAAAACCACTGACTGCAGCTGATGGTAATGACATTCTATGAGTGAATCGAAACCTTACAGTTGCCGGATGTAAAACCCAAACAATGAGCTGAAAGGCCATTGCACCGAGCAGAGAGGAACTGTCGAGTTGGATAATGGATCTCTGTGGATTTGTATTGCTTACCATTTATATTATTCTGTTGGATCACCCTGTGTGGGTGTGAATAGGTGAATGAGAGGCACATTATAGAGATCTTTGGGTAAAAGCACGACACACAAAATCCAGCCATTTATATATTTTTCAACTTTTGTCTTCTGCAGAGTTTCTGGCAAAAAGGGCGAAACTGTGTTTTGATTTTTATGTGCCTATGATTGTTTCTTTAGTTGAAACCCCTGCTTCAAGGTGACCTTTAACACGACAGCCAATGTTTGACTGGACTCATCTGTGCAAATACAGCAGGTCCTTCCCCGTCCTCGTGGTTCCTCACCTGTCTGATGGCGCATAGAAGCTTCCCGTAGCAGTACACGATGACCAGGAACGGCACGATGAGGCAGAAGACAAACAGGCAGATGATGTAAGATACGCTATTCGCCGTCTTGGCCGTCCAGTCGACAGAGCAGGTGGTCCCAGGACCCTCTGGGCCGTAGTGGCTCCAGCCAAAGAGAGGCGGCACAGTCCAGATGAGGGAGTAGACCCAGGACAGGGTGATGCCCAGGTAGACCTTCTGGTAGTTGGAGGAATCCGCCTCAGCGGGCGCCACCATGGTGCTGTAGCGCTCATAGGAGAGGACAGCCAGGGAGATCAGGGAGACGATGCCTACAGGGTGGACAGAGCACGCGCGTACACAGGTAACTATTACATGCGGTACAGATTCAGTCACACATGTATAAACAGGAGTCCAATTTAATGCACACCCTAACATTGCACCGTGCAGGTGTGCTCTTTCTTTTTACACCCTGACTACTGTACTTCACATTTAATGAGGCCATCGAATAAAAACAGAAATGCCACGCATGTCCAAATCTGTATCTACTCTAGCAGGGAATACATGTACAGTCACTGTGATAAAAAGCTGAAACAAAAGGTGCAGCGAGAGGAGCTTAACTGTTAATGTAAAGCAACACTATGTAACAATTCCTACATTAAAATAACAGCTTGAAAAAAATGGTGCCGCTACAATGACTTTTAATATGGCGATTTGCGCCTCTGCCACTGCCATCGGGGGTCCATGGGGTTTTAACTCCACTATGTAAGATTTTTGAGCCGCCCAGTCGCAGGTGGCTCGTACTACAACCTGCTTTTCTGGCAGTGATTACGAAATGTCACATGTCACGCTCGCAGGTGACTTTTTATTTGCTCCGCTCCGCGACACGTATAGACAGAATGACATGCTGCTGTGGAGACGATCAATAACAGACATTTAGTTTAATAAAAGAACAAAGACATCTTTAAGAAAGGGACCTGACATTACTTCTGCTGTAATCTGGAGGAAAGAGAAAGTTACAGAGGGGCGGGCGGAGATTTTTTTTTTTTACTCGAACTCAAAAGAGCCATATTGCCATCACCGGAAGAGCCATATATGGTTCATGACACCTGATCTATGGTAACTGGGTAATTACGACACTGAAGTAAACGTTATATACCTGAAGGGGGCGCTAAAAGGGAAAAATTACATAGTGGGGCTTTAAAAGAAAAGACATGTTATGATTTGATAAAATAATGCCAGAGTAACTTTTTCAGCATTATGAAACTTTAGCAAAAGTGGTTGCGCAATCATAATATGTTTTGTTTCATCAACTGTTGCTTGCAGCAGATATACTCAGCTACAATTCATAAACAGCGGCAACACCTGTCATGTCTCAGCAATGTGGTGAAACACAACACGGAAGATTTCTTCTCTCTCTTAGCCTTTCTTTCTCAGTAAGCCAGAAGCACAGCAGCACCTGGAGCTCAGTGACCCTAATGTTGACCCCTCAGTTTTATATGCTGTTTGCTATTTGGTTGGAAGCTGTTATGATCCACGAGGCCGTGCTTCATGCTCATTGACTTTGGACGGGAAGCTCCTTTAAGAAGACAATCCAGGCCTTTCAATGAGGGCCAACGCCGTGGCGACTCAGCGCGATCAATGGGGGAAGGGAGAAGTAGAGGGGAAAGGTATGTCAACAAATGCTGCTCTGTGATTGGAGATGAAAGTTTTGCAGAATGTGTTTGTTTCTGAGTGCAGATGTATTGAACACACCGCACTACCCCTGACTGAGTCCCTTTGGCAAAGTACGGCATGCTTGACTGTTGCCTCCAGATATTCTGCTAATGTTGCTTTTTCTGCACAAACTGCTTCGCTGCTGACTTTTAGACTCTTAGCTCTGTTACTGCAATATTACAAACTTTAAGACAGTTTTACAACAACAATGCTAAACAAATCCCAGATCATTTGACAAAAATGCAACCCTGCTCATCGCTGCCTTATGTCATCCGAGTTATTCTGTGTCTGCACTCGGGAGAACAGTTTTCTCACAACAGGTGGCCCGGCAGATGTCAAGATAACATCCTAGTGATGGCATGTTTACAGCAAAGTGTCATCAGAAACACGGCTGTGGTACAATAGCAGCTCTTGTTAACTTGAAGCACATTCTGATGCTTTTACTAGGCTCACCAGTTAATGTTTCACCGAAAATTATGTTTCTGTTTGTAAAATTCTAGTGTATTGGATCGGTGCATCCGTCATGATGTATCGTAAGCAAGATAATATAATACACCCCTAGATTTCCTGATGTATAAAATGATGAAAAGCAGAGGAAAATAAAATAAATTCCGTCCTAAAACCCACATTCAGAGCTGTGGGGTAGCCCTTCTTTCAGACGACAGACTGATAACATTGAGTATAAGTGGAGCCAAATCAAATAACACTTTCTCAAAATGGTCAAAGTGAATTCTCTCTGTCTCTGTGTGTGTGTGTGTGTGTGTGTAGGTGTGTGTATGTGTGTAGGTGTGTGTGATAGGAGCCAAAGTCCTGTTCAACAGACTTTTATAAATTGCCTCCTTGAGGATGTCAGTATTAACTCGGGTTTTGGACATTGCAAACTTTTCCAAGAGGAAATGGAAGTTGCTTTTGTGATTCTGTTTTCAATTTAAAACTATGACAGTTTCAATACACTCTTAAGTTAGGACATTTATTTTAATTAAGTTTAACGTAGTGTAACAATAGAGCAAGCAAAGCAACAGGTTGGCCTTGTGAGAAGAAAATAGTCCCTACGAACTTCTCACAAAAAGGTCTGTGGGTCGAATGATTGATTGATTTGAGACATTGTTTTTCAGAAAAAGCGCCACTGTGCCTGTGCCTTAAAATACCAATAAAACAGGAAACAACTCACCATTTGAAATATGAATATGTATGCCTTTCTCTTAAAGGGACAGTTTCCCAAAAAATCTGAAATTCATATTTTTCAACCTGCGCTATTTATCAGTCTTGTATTTGTGAGTTATATATAATGGGACTAGATGGCAGTTTAATATGGGAACTATTTCAAGGTTGTGAATTATTTTGAGTAACTGACTCTTGGACACATTTCGAGATTATTAAAGTGTGCTGTCTGTAGCTATTGGACCATCTATTTAACCACCTTTGATGCAGTGAATTTGATATATAGTCTGAATCTTCTGACATCTGATCTGAGGCGCCTTCAGTCCAGCTCTTCAGTATGAACCGGGAGAACTCTGAGGGCTTATAAATCTGACTGTAACCAACCAATAAAGTAAAAAAATAGTCTTTTACCATCCACACATATTTTACTGTCAAATTACTCATTTGAAGCTTTGATAGATGTAGTTCAGGTGAAGCCAATATTAGCATAGTGTATACCTTCTAATTAAAAACGACTTATTTGCAACTTTGACATAGTACCCTTCCAAAAATGAACACTAAGTTGTTTTTTATTACCCTCAGCCTCCCAGCCTGGCACAGTTCCAGCTGACAGAGCGAGTGCCTTATGCATCATTGTGCACCATTTGCATCGATATATCAGCCCTCCTAAGCCAATGTAGACAGAGTCCCTTCACTCATTACTGATTCTCCCCGGGGGATTTTATTCTGCAAAAAATGCTGCTGACGCACCTGCCATAGCCTGCTTGTGTCCCAGCAGCCCGACACAGAGCTGCGCGGGCAGCTATATGAACAGCGAGGTCCCCCTTGCCTCGGGCACACACACTCAACTACACAGTAACAAGCATTTAGCGCTCCTTTAATAGCAGAATAGCAGGCTGCACATTGTTTCATTTGCAATACGTGCAGCAGCCGAATCACATGCAGTCCTGCAGGTTCAGAGCTCCTGATGACATTTGAACACATGACTAACTATGAGGGCTACCCCCGGTAATTGTATGCTAATAATGTCATGAAGATGTAATGCATCCCCAACTGTATATTATGACCTGTACTGCACTATAAAGAGCCACACAAGATGTGTTTTACAACTCACTTGAGCAAAACCTTCACCTCTGCATGTGTATGATACATCTCACTGTAAGTGTCCCATCCGCAGCATCTCTCCACACGTTGCGCCCCTTTACCAAGTCCCTAACAAGCTCTGTAATGACGGACTGCACGAGCACATCCACAATCGAGAGAAAGAAGGAGAGCAAGCTTGAGAGGAATACATTGTATTGTTTACGTATGCAGCGAGATAATGCCGAATCTCCTGCATAAACTAAATGTGTTCTTCTCATTGTTCGATATGGGCTACGCTGATTTCCATGCATTTCTCTAAAAGTGTAATAAGACCATACAGACGCAGCGTCCACATATCAACAGGGGTAGTAATAAGACATTATTGTTTTCCAAATGTGTCTAAATTCTTAAATTCGACCTCGGAATTATAACAACATCATGTACTCTGTCCAGCGCACTGCTCTGGGAAGGATCCATCCCTATACGCACAATCATTCACAACCACATCTGTATTTTTTTTTTTAAATACAGTAATCTACAAATGTAACACACAATCAAAACGTATAAACATCGCTTCTTAGGTTCCGTATTTCTACTCACCAAAAAGGGAGTTGGCAAAGCCGTACCACACGCATCCGCCCTCTCCTATGAGCCACCTTCCCTGCGTGCTGGCGGCGAAGCTGAACGGTGTCCCCAGTACGCACACCAGCAAGTCGCTGATGGAAATGTTAATCAGGAGCAGGTTTATGGGCGACCGCAGTACCTTGAAGCGGCAGAAGAGCACGAGCACCAGCAAGTTGTTCATAAGTCCCAAAGTGCCGATGATGCCCAGGCACACAGCCACGACCAGGTTCCCTGTTGGGGTGAGGGTGCTCCGGTCTGAGCCTCCCCTCAGGTGCCCTTCCCCGGCGGCGGCGGCGCACAGAGCACTGTTGACCCCTGCGCAGCCGCTCAGGCTCACGTTAGACACGATCATCGCAGTCCCGGTGGCACAATGCCGCGGCTAATATGACATTTTCTTTTTTCTTTTTGTGTGTGTGGAAAAAACTATGTAAAGAAGCCAGCAACACTTGTTACTGTAAGAAATTGAAAAAAAGTAGAGCCAAACAGGAATGTGGGACAATAAAAAGTGTTGTTTGTGAGGATGTAAAAACTTTGTTCAGTTCAGGGCGATGGGGGTGTTAGACGTTTAAAGAAAAAACAAACAACACATGTTGGTTAGTCTTTGCTCCACCGTGTGTCACACTCTTTCCAGAGACGCTCCTGTCTCTCACACCGGCACGTTTCCTCTTCGTATTTAAATCACTGCGGCCCGCTCTCCAACAGGGGGCGGGGCGGGGCGGGGGCGGGGCACGCTGGTGGTTCCGTGGGGAAGAGTGCAGCGTGTGAGTCTTGCGGCACCGCACACCAATCAGATGATCGTCAAGTACTGCGCTAAAGTCACGGCCGCTGTGGTCAGAGCTCCATTAAAAACATGTCTAAAAAGTCCAGGAGCTGTCATACGCTGAGCAGGACGCGCGGCGCGCGGCGCTGTCCGTGGTGCTGAGCGCAGTCTCTGAGGAGCGGCTTCTCCACTCATCACATCTATTCTAGTTCGTCTGCATTTATATTGTTGTACACAAACTTGACTCAAGAGTCCAAAGCTATACATTCATGTATGTTTCAGGAAAAACATATAATACAATAATGCAAACAAGTTAATTATTACAATGCACATGGTGCTCACAGGTCAAGGAGAAATTAAGATGTCTTTGTTATAGCCTTCACACCTGTCTTCAGTTTATATTCATAGGAAGTCCATTGTTCTGTATTTGGAACACTTGGCACATGCTAAAAATATGCTGTACTTCTAGGCTCAAGGAAACAAGATGTCGACTCGATATCTGGACTTCGCCACACAGAATTAAACACTCCTGCGTGAAAGATGGGATTTCCTCGATTTGGTGTTGGTTAAGCCAGAGAGTGGCAATGAGGTCATTCTAGAATCTAGAGCATTGAGTAACACTTCTTAAAGCAGAAGTAAACTCAGCATGACTCTGGGCTGTCAAGTCAATCGTACAGTATCTCAAACTCGCCTCAGGGGCTTTGCAATCTGATATAGAGGTTTGACACGTGAGCTCACAGGTGTTACGCTTTCCAACGGCTTTTTTATTTTCTGTTTTGGTTGATTCTATATCTGTGAAATAGAATCATACTATTTCCATCTGCCACCACTGAAAACATATACTCCAGGTATGGCATTTTCGGACTGGAATAATGAGGAGCAGCGAAATGCTAAAACATGATGAGTGTCAGACATCTAGCCTCACGCTGTCCATACTGCATATTCTAGCACAGGCTGAGATAAGTTATCTCTTTGCAGATAGCTCACACTGTGCTGAACTTTAGAAGTTGAAGTCTCTTTTGGATGCTTTCGGTGTATATGTCTCCTGCTGCACCCACAATATGATCCCAAGAAAAGGTTTACAAATGTCAAAATTTAGTCTGTAATTAAATGCAATTCCTTGGAGTCAAATGCTGGCATTTGGTGTTAAAGCATGCTCTTAATTATGCGTAGCCCGATAAAAATATGCCTTCTGGAAAGTTCTAAAATCAGATGGATAATGTACTCCACCCCTTCATCTGTTCTAATCCCTTCCCACCAAATCACCCTCTTGTCACACCGTAGCAAGATAATTACCCGTGAAAACTGTACAGTGACATTTACGCTGACATCTTCGCCATGCAGTCACACCTGTAATTGGGCTGAATTAAGACATGTGGGTTCTATTGTGAATACCATCTCCATACACACATATCGGGGGACTGGCAAGTTGGTATTTTAGTTCAATTTCTTGTTAAATTAATTGCTGTTCATTCTGTACACATAATATCCATTGCTCTGTTGCTTTCCTGAAGGTTTCTTCCCCTTCCCCTTTCCATGAACTGGTTTTTACTATAAAAAATAATCTGAATTGAACATTTAAATGAATAACCATATATTCAGCCCCCCATTGTATCTCACTGCCTTGACTCTTTATTACCAGTCTATCATCCCTTACTTCACGCTGCAGCAGCTTGTGTACGTTTCTGTTGGGGGTTTCACTAGTTAACCTGTTGCTCCAAACTTTTCTGTGTCTCTCAGACAAGTTGTGTGAGGACAACAGTTTTTATTTATTCTTTGTATCATTACATCTGGATATCAAACAGCTTTTCTCAAGAAAATGTACAGAACATTTGTTATGTACACATACAAACTATAAAGTATAATGTGCCTCATCAAGCATCTATTTATTGGAATGGAATCAAGATGTTATTTCAGGAGCAAAACCAAACATTGTAAACATGATACTGTTACGACTTGTATCTGAACCCAAATGCAAACACACAATTAAAGGGGTCTTTAACCTTTTATTTAAAGCTCCAGAAACAGAAGGCAGTGTAACGATGAAATAGAAATCTGGTAGATCAACGGGGAGTCAGGCTAGCAGGTTAAACGGGAAGAGACAGGGTCGGCAACAGGTGATCTGTCTGAGAACAAGCACTGGAGAGTCCGCCGTGAAAAGCTGATAAAAAGAGAAAACAATCAGGCCCGGTGTGTCTGGAAGGCAGGAGGCTAAATAGGGACTTGATTAGTGAGCAGAGGCAGGTGAGTGAACAGGTGAAGAGAGTTAGACTAACGAGGTGGGAGTGACTGAAAACTAGAGTGAGGAGGGTGAGCTGAAGTGTCCCACACCCATTGGGTTATTCCCACCTGATACGCATATGCACTAACTTTAATGAGCTATCTTTTGTGAGCAGGTAATGTCTGTTTTCTTGTGTTGTGCTCTTCAATTCGCTGTTTTATCTGTTTAAATATACATATCTTTGTATTTCTACTTCCAGACTGTCAGTGTTTCAGTATCAGGAGTTGAATCAGTATATTTGATTTGTTCATCCTATATTACAGACATTTTTCTGAGGCTTTGTTTGTTTGTCGACATTATGATGAGTACCGAATTCCAAGTGTTATTGCAGCCGTGCATTTTAATAAACTGCAAAAGAAAGTGTGAAAAGTAGATATTTGCATGCAAGTGCTCCAATAACTGTCATATTGTCAGAGAAACAAAACGCAATGACATCTCACAGAGTGAAGGAGAGGAAACAGGTAGAGAACAAAAGGAGCACCATAGAGAGCAGGAGTGGGGAAAGGAATAACAAAATAACAAACATCAAGGGTTTTTACGGTCATTTCAATGGGTTTGCTGCTGGATGTTTTTGTTACTCAACATCTTTCTTTGGTGAAAGCTTATTCAAAACTCCAATTATATTAGCATTTTTGTTCCAACTTTCTTCCTCTCCTCCACTCTCCACCTTATATTCCCCCACCTGCCTCCATTCCTCCTCCATCACCGCTGCCCTCCCCTCTGACATTAACCTTGGGAGCATGGCCATGCTTTGCAACTTAATATGCCTGAGGCTTTGAGGAAAGCTCAGAGGAAGTGCGGTGCCATGCATCAAATAGATTTATTATCCACAGATTTAGTATACGCAGGTCCGCCACAGAACCTACCTGGATACATGTCACTCGAGCCACATGCTTTAAATGCTGCACACACAGCCGGCCATGATAACAATATAGGCATGGGGAGTGGTGGTCGGGATAAGCCGTCAGAGAATACATTGGGAATAAATTCACAATGCATTATGGCCTCCTGTGGCAGACTGACAGGTGTCAAATCCAGCGCATGTCCCTGCACGTCTCCAGGTTTAAAACATTCAACTCTCCTGAACTATTATACCGTGAAGAATGTGTCTCTAAATGAACACCGGGGGATATTCTGACTACTAGTTTTACGGTAGAGCAATTATTTAATGGTAGAGTGTAAAAGTTAATTCTTTTAAGAAAACAATTGTATACTCTGCAAACTCAAACTGACTGAAATGTATTTAAAAAGATCCACAACATGTTAGTGGAACTTATATCTGATTCTTTTGCTACTAAGGATTTCAGGGATACTTTACTATATGTATTCTGCTGGTCAATTGATATGTGCTCCGATCAATGGCACTTAAGGCCCTCTCCTTCATCACCCCTCACGTGGCCCCAGATCAGGTAAAGAAGACATGGTCATCCAGTATCTAAGTGTCCACTCTATCGGATATTTTGGTGGATTCATAGATTTTCTAACGGGTTTAGTCGACTAACTCCACAGAGAGCTAAGCGAGGCAAGAGGGAGCATGTGATATAAAAGTGTATCTGTCTATGTCATTGAAGAGGTAGAACAGAGTGGCCGGTGAACAACTGCTTCTGACTTGAGAATACAAAACCGTTTAGTTTTGTTTAGTTTGCACATACAAGGGTCATATTACCAGTGATGTCAAAGTAGGTGTGTCCCTCTATTGTTAGAGGAACACACAAGCTCCAAGTAAGGCAGCCGAGGTGTAATGGTGGAATAACTATGGAATTGCAAGTTCAGGGTTTTTCTGATTCTTAGTTGGATCAACCAGTCCACACACTTAAATAGCCCTTATTTAAATCACCACGCAATTATAAAAAAGCATTAATTGCAGAAATCCGAGTGATATTCCTTCTTCCTTAGTGTGAGTATACTGTGGGTGGTGGGTGTGCTGGGAGGGTGAGAGGAAACACTGGTGTACCTGCTCTACGGACCTATGGATCAGAGGATCAGGGTCATTTCATTCTTTGAACATGCCTCATGCTTGACTCGCTTGTCTTCATTAAATTAGCTGGATGGCATTTTGATTGTTCTTGTCATAATATATCTTTAAGATTAATCAGCATATTGTGTTATTTAGTATAGAATTAACTGGAATAGTCAGCATCAGAACAGTGTTAGCAAAGTGGGGACATCATGGAGATCAGAGTAAACATGGATCAGAACCTCTCCAGCTACGAGTCCCTCGTGGGTTCATTGATGGAGTTGAGATGGAGCAGGTTGTCCACTCACCACAGGTGTGGCGACATGGTGCACAGCTCTTCATCCTTCTGTCATCATCCTCATCCACTACACATACACATTGGCTCTTGTCTAGGAAAGAGACCATTGTATTGACAGCAGCAGCCTGTGATGCACGAGTGAAATGTGACAGCAAATAGTTTCACACGGGTACCAGTGAAGTGGCTGGTCGACAAACAGATAGCAAATCAACTGATGAAACGGCTGATGCTGATTAGCTTGCGGTAACATTTTAAAATGTTCTGTTAATAAATACATTGTAAGGTTTTTTTTAAAGCATTAGCAGTTCCTTTGGTTTTTTTGTTAAATAAATTATGAGAAACTGAATCCTGTATGTGAAATGCATCTTTGGCCTTCGTTCACCACAAAGCGAAGTCAGTGGCCCTTTGACAGAAGAGTGCACGTTGTGGAAAAGACTAGAATGTTATGTTTTCTGAAAAACATCAAATTGTATTTAATACAAAACAAGTATTTTAATGCAGGATCTTAGTTGATGAAAATATGTCTTCATCACTACTATTGCACTATGCCGTTCTGGTGACCTTTATCAACGTCAAAATATGTGCCATTAAACATTAGAATACAGGTCTAAATTGAGTTTCCCAGCTATTTAAAATATGTTTCTTTAGACATGTTATATTTTAACATTAACATATTATACATTGCAGTTTGGCACAATTCCAATATAAGTCAAGTGGATTCAAGACGAGCCACAGTATTGTCAGTTTCATATAGAACAGTAACGATCTCTTTCATAGTTAAAGAAGCTGGACTGGGGACATTTCCTAATTTTTTATTTAAATTTATCAAATAGTTAATTATTATCATTATTTTCTGAACTTATTCTAAAGTAGGAGGAGAATTCAATCCACCCTCATGTATTAAGTGACAGTGGGTTTTAAGCAACTTTGATGATACAAATAAAAAAGGTGTCCTAATTATAATGCTCTGACTTTTAGCGCATGAGGGAGCACGTCATGTTTTCTGTCATCCGAACCTTCTTAGAGACCACCCCCTAATGAAGGGTAAATAAATCTTGTCAGATGAAACCCATTTATAGGTGTCCAACAACCACAAGAAAAAAGGCTTTACAGTCTGGGAGGACCGGGCGCTAAAAGCACTGAGTGCTTCTTCAGGTGTTAATTGTAGGAACACTTCTTTTCATCCTTAATAATATAAAAAAAATGGCAGTGCATTTTTCTATAGAGCTTTTATGTTATGAAAATATGTCAAAATGAAACAGCATCTCAATGTATGTGTACTCCATCACCTTTTTATGACAGCACTTTTAGTCCTTCTGGAGTTTTCACACCAGCTGCCTAAGTGTGCCATCGATGCATTTATCTATAATATGTAGAGATTACTGCTCCAGTCCAAATCATCCTGTTACATGGGGAAGCTTTATGGGAGGATCGTAGCCATTAGCCAGAGCAAGGCAAAACAAGTTTAGTTGTATATGGCTCCACTCAACACTCCACAACACATAGAAGCTCTGAACACGCGCTTCCCTTTTCATACTCTAAGTATAACCTGCTGTTCAGGGTTCTGATGGCCTCTGCCTTCATTTAAAGTGGGGGCAAAAGAACAGCTTTGTCCTGCATTCAAATGTGGCACAACATGTATGGCAAAGTAGATGTAATCTCTGTATCCATATTAAACTACTTTTTAATATGAGCCAACTTTTATAGTTTCTGCTTCTCCAAAGCGATACTATTTTCTGCTGCGTCAGCACAAACACTTACCATCTCAGTCAAATTGTCGATACTGTAAATTTGCATTAAAACGGGACAATTTCACTTTCGCTGAATAGTGTCCACTGCAGCTACAAAAGACATGGAGATAATGCCATATGATAAATAACTACTTTTGATAAATACTCTAATCTTCTGTGGGTAAAAGTGATGTTTTAAAATGATCTGGCAAGAATCCACCACATTTAAATCTCAATCAATCTAATCACGACATGTATTTGTGCTGGAACAACCCAGGTTCATAACAGGATGACAGCTGTGGATGTTCACCAACAGTGTGTTACTGCAGAGTGACCAACACACTGCAGAACTGATGCTCTCTGCTTCAGTGCTGAACCACGCAGTACAACCTTCATGTCTTGATGCAATGGTGCTTATAAGTTCAACTGTTTCTCTGTAAAATAGATGTCTTATTTCTTCTCACAAAAGTTACATAGGCTTGATTTAAAAGCTAAATTGTAGCCACTCCTGTGTCAAATCCCTCAAATAGAAGGAGGTATGTTTTGCAGTTTCTTGTAGTGGCGTATTAAAGAACTTTCCTCTGCTCCTCCGCTGTGTCTGAATGCACATTTTAACGGGTCCAGCATGATTAATGTTTTCCCCTTATCAGTATTTTCAGAGCAGACTTGCATTCTTTGCACAGCCGCATTGGTCCATAGGTCACTGCCTTTACTCTATTTATTACGGGTTCAGTCTCTCTTGGGAAAACAAAGTGTAATGTCAGCAGTGGTGTCAGAAGAACCCCACTGAGGGTCCTTTGCAGTTGTTTTACACCAGCAGCAGAACGAATAAGTCTTGCCTACACACAGTATGTATTTCATAAGGACTCATGTTTGAATGAAAGATAAAATATGACATTGAGCGGGTAACACAACATGATCTTAGATTTATTGTCCCCTATCGTTTGTCAGCACTTCCATCCAGCCTTTCTTTTCATTGTTAATTTTAAACATGGTCCTCATAATAACCCAGCAATGGGTTTTGTTTAATTCAGAGAAAGCCGACTCATCATATTCACAATCATATTGTTTATTAGTCTTTTGAATGATCTTGTTTTATGTGAAGCAGCAGCATTATGTCTGCATTAACGACTGACCGAGACCTGGGGCAAGTGTCTCAAGACGTTATTGAAGAGTTACATAATAACAACGTGGCCTTTAAATGTTCATTACTGATGACTGTTAGCTGTTGAAGAAAGGTCTGGCATGTAAATTATAGATCTGACTTGTGAAACGTAACCACCTGACCCATCACCTGAAGTCCTCTAGAAGCTGTACGGGGTGCAATCTGAAGAGTAGAACACAAAACGTTTCCCAAAAGCCTCCTGTTTACAGCTGAATAATTATGAATATTTGATTTATTACATGTGTTTTCAATAGGTCATTACATTATCCATCCTTCTGCTTTTACTTAATTCATTATGCAATACAGAAGAATAAAGAAATAGTAGCTTTTAATGTAATCCAGCAATTGAGTTGTGATATTTCCATCAAAGAGAAAGAGACAGATGGATTTATGATAATTGTGGAAATCTGCCGCTGTTTTTTTGCCGAACCACCGATCTACTGCAAGTCGCTGAGGAACGTCTCTTCAATGAGCTCAGTGTGTGTCATTTAGATACCACTATGCAGTATTGCATACATCATTTTTTGAAGTATGAAAAATGCTTTACAAATAAATGTGAAGAAAAGCGTGAATGTGTGTTGAATGACAAACAGTACAGTCAACGTCTTCACAATGAAGCTGAATGCTCTAATTACAGCAGAGATGTGAAGACGGAAAGATCTCAGAGGAGATTTATCATCTTACTAAGTGCAGCAACACAATAATATTGCTTTGTTGTCTGATTGTTTGCTCGACTACAAATTACTTTTTTATCTCGGTCGCTCCCGGGAGGCTCTGTACATCATCGAGGAGCAGAACGTGTTCGAGAAAAGAGATGAACTTAGGAAGCAGGTGGAGTTTGTTTAAGCCGTAAATCTCACACAGGCTTCAATCGTAGTTTGTTGTACAATTTCTAATCAAAATGCAGCTGGCAGGAACAGACATGTTCAAACTGGAGTGATATAATGACGTGATGTGCTATCGGTCTCCGTCGACAACGTGGCAGCAAGATGACCTCCATGCTGGAGATCGGTCACACGACACACAAGACAATCATACTTTCCATTGAAATGAAATGTTTCTATTATGGAACCAGAGAATCGATAAAAATGGTGCAACGCTCTCAGTTACTCATCAGAGATACGTGTGTGATGTATGTGAAGTGAGCCTTCTGGCAGGCAGGAGCTCATGTTTCAGCTCCGCCCTCACGGGAGCCGTATCCATCCCGGAGCGTCGTCGTTTCAGTGGTCACTCTTGACTCTTCGTCACTCGCAATATGAGAAGACGAATGATGAAACGGATGCACAGGGAGGGCTTCGGCTCAGTTTGTGCCTCGCTATCCTCACTGAGCAACGGCAGTTATTAACACAGACATCTGTGATGCGTCAATGTGACGCTTTGATTATGAATCTTACGAGAGGGAGCTGCTTTGCCATTTAATAAACACAAGGTTTATTGAGGAGTGTGACATTACTGACATTATTATAATCAAGGAATGTGCACACAATCTAATATTTGAAATATTTTTGAGTAACTTGTGGTTCGCTTGAATTCCCATCATGGATTCCAACAGCTTTCCTAGAGGAAAATATCGAGAGAAAATCTTGGATGAATCTCATATAATCAGTTAACAACAAATAAATAAATTATTAACTCTTTCCATAAATTGTAAATGCAACAAAGTTTGCAAACATCACATGTGAGTAATCTGGAAACATGAGATGCCATTTAATGATGATTATGGAATATGCCGTCTCTGAGACCTTTTTTTTGCTTTTTTATTCTTCCCAGACACAGTACCTAAAATAATGTTTCAAAACATTATTCCTGAAGGGCTAGTGAGCTAACAGAGCCCTTTGCTTCTGAAGAACCCTTTATGGAAGAAAGAGTTATTCAAAGATTGTTGAAAGCATGTGTGTTGTAATATCAACCTTTATGAAAAATGTTCTACCAGGAACAAAAAAGGGTCCTATAGTAAAGAACCCTGAATGGTTCAAGTTGGCACCTTTTCTTCTAAGAGTTTCTGCTCCTCTTTTTAATGTTTTGTTTTGCTTTTCATTTCCAATTCCACATTCCTGTAGTCCTCCCTCCCTGTTGACAGCACACCTCTTTCCACGCATCAGCCTCATGTTCCTTCTCATCCATCTCCCCTTCCCTTAGCCCTGTTCATCTCTTCCACAGGACCGGTCCGCGCCCCGCAGTAAATTAGCAGACATACCAACAACAGCATGAGTGATTTCCCACCGGGACCGCAGACATTTCTAATCACATCCTCAGGGACACGAGGAGACGAGGGATGGCGTTGAAGAAGAGCAGACAGGGGGTGAGAAAGAGGTCGGAGAAGCCCGTTAGGTAAATATAGGATCAAAACCCCGGATGGGGTTAGGTATCATCCCAGTGAATAATTGGGGGTTTTATTCGGCCAAACAGAAGGTGATAACCACACTCCATAGTGTTGACGTTTGATTGGTTGAAAGGGTTTTGTTTTGTGTCTTTGCTCATTTAAGCACTGCCATCCACACAACCACACCCGGATGGAGGGATGGCCTGAGAGGTGACGGAGCAGACTAACAGTGGAGTCAGGATGTGGCACCGACCGCTCTGATGACTGATGGGAGGAGCCTGTGCAGAGGTGAGCAGCTGGGTAAACGTGAGGGCCGCTGGGCTTCATCAGAATGTCCGTGTACAAAATAAGGAGAGATGTGTTAAGCCGTGAGACCTAAAAAGCACTTTAGAGCAAACACATCGGTCTAATTCCAAAACATGGCAGTTAGCTTTCCCTTGCCAGGTATTGCACTGCTCCATCGGGCCGGGCCCTGCTGCTGCCGGTGGAGACTCTGGACCAACTCCAGCGTGTGCTGCAGCAAAGTAAGAACACGCTGCCTGACACTTTTAGCTCTGTCAACACTGCTGCTGTTTGTTAGCACTGTTAACGCTGTTAGCGCTGTTAGCACTGTTAGCACTGTTAGCGCTGTTAGCACTGTGAATACTGTTAGCACTGTGAATACTGTTAGTACTGTGAATACTGTTAGTACTGTGAATACTGTTAGCAGCGAGCCAGCAGCTCCGACGCTGCCATGCTGAGAGCCGTATGGTGGCAATATGCTAAGAATGTCCTATTGAGCACCGTTTTTAAAGTGGCCCTTAAACTGCTGAGCTCCTGCGTGGTTTATGTCACTGTTCCTTTTGTCAAACTCGGCTTGTATTTATATACTAATGATCATTATCAAGAGGAAATTCTAACTATGAATGTGTTGGTCTAAAATGTCAAAGTCAATGATTGTCTTCTGCATCCAGGATGTGTCCGAGGTGTCGGCTGGATTGCTGGGTTTAGATTAATTACTCTAATTTCTAAATCTCAATAAAGTGCGTTTACATCAGACAAAAAGAGAAACACAGACAAAAGCTTCTCCCAAAACTGAGATGACAAAGCCAATCAGATCAATGCATGAACACACCATGAGATGCACTACTTTGCCACTGAAATGGCCAATGACTCATGACTAAACAAAAAGAGAGTGGTTGCTCGATAACCATACACAATATGAGAGTGCTACTCGATCTCCCTCATCCATGAGACAATAAAGACCTTCTTGTGAAGGTTGGTACTCTAAGTCTTTGTCACCAAATGTGAGACCATCGGCAGTTATTGGAGGTTACCATAGAGACTGGCCTGTTCACCTCCTCATCGTGCTGCTGGTGGGTGACCACTGCAGATGAGATTGAAGTCCATTTTGTAAAAAAGAGACGAGAGAAAAATAATAACAATCCTCAACTGCTGCGGAAGTTACTTTATGGCATTGTGCCACCAGTTGATTAATGTACTGCAGGGAGTAGGGGCAGCATTTCTGTGTTGATGTCAGGCAGGAAGGACCATGTTCAGCATCTGTAATGGGGTGGACGACTGTGTCGAATGAGGATTAGAAGGAACAAGTTGAGAAGCTCCTGAAGGTCAGAGGTCAGGGGGCTCATTACTGATGAGGTGTGCTGGCAGCAGAGGCAAAGGAGCAGAATATACATTAGTGTCTAACATGAATATTATCTGACGGTGTATTCAAAGAACTGCCCGAACATATCCGTGTTTTATATTAAGATGTTACTGTGCCTAAAACAGCCTTCGGCCATTTGGGACATGGAACAACGAAATACCACGCAACATTCTCTACAAAGTGGTTCTGTTGATGAAAGCTCCCTGTTCAAGGCAATTCAGAGAGTCCTGCAGGGCTTTCATCCCCAGCTCGATTGCTTTCACTGATTTGCTTTTGTACCAAGACTTGAACCTGCATTAACGGATGTTTTCATCCACTTAGGCCAAGCAGGAACACGCTGTATGCACGACATTAACATATCAACGTGTGCCAATTGGTCCTCTAGTTGCTTTGTGAACTTTCGGTTCTTTAGCTGCTAAATGCTTCTCCATGTTCGTCACAAGTAAGTCGCTAATTGTCTGCTATGTAGCGTTAATGGAATGTGGCTTTATTAAAGCCTGCAAGCTTTGTTTTACATGTTAGATAATATCACAATGAAATGCCAATATCAGACGTGGACACTCAAATCAAATGTGAGTGTGCAGGTGCATTTTTAGGAAAGCAACTATTATATCAGCCACTAATCAAACTTTCTCCTGACCGTTTGGAAATATTTGTCATGTTTCTGATGTTTACTTATGAGAGTTCCAATAATTCACCTGATATGACATGTCCTGTGTAAGGCAACAGCTGCTCACACTCAATGTGCTGAAGTAAGATTTTCTGAATCATACATTGTCTGAACTTGAAGTTTAGTAAGTGCTTGCATTGAAAGGTGTACTGTTTAGTAATGTCGGTGGAAAGATGTCATGTGTGCTGCAGGAAATGTTTGGTTGTCAGCAAGTTAATACGCCTCGAGAAAAGCAATCTGCACTGAGTGAGGCTGAACTGTGACCGCCCATAGAGATTAATTTACAAGCTACAAAAATACTGAGTTTAACACAAAAAGACATTTAAACAGTGCTGACACGCTAGCCGCCTACACACACGCACACACACACACACACACATACACACACACACACATGCGCACATGCACACACACACACACACACAGACAAAACACATGTCTTGATAAGCTGAGCACAAAGGTTGATTGAGTGGGTTAAGGAAGGATTTTCTGAATTTGACACAGTGGATCACATTCTTCTCCGGGAGCGCCTCCACACCACCATTGGACTGTCAGACTGCACTCAAGTGGGTTCAGTCCTACCTTTACATGCCTCAGTGGGAACATGCAGGTCCAGACTGCTCCCCGTTTCCTGTGGTGTTCCGCAAGGGTCGGTCCTCGGCCCCATTCTCTTCATGTATTACATGCTCCGGCTGGGGTTGTGTCATCAGCAAACTGACGATGTCCTTCCACTGTTATGCTGGCGACACACAGCTTGACATCAAAGCTGCCTCAAACCCCACTGCAGCCATGTCATGTCTCACTCTCCGGCTTGGGGAGTTAACGGCATGGATGAGCAACGACGCCCTTCAGTTAAACAGTAGCAACACCGAAGCCCTCTGTGTTGGCACTCCACACCAGGGTCGGTCATCCATCATAACTCATTTCACTTTTGACGGTCGGTTCATACCTCTCTCCTCAACAGTCACTAATCTGTGAGTTAGCAGGGTTCGTACGGTCATGGAAAACCTGGAAGTCATGGAATTTTAAAATGGTAATTTCCAAGCCTGGAAAAGTCATGGAAAATACTTAAATCACAAAAGTTTTGGAAAAGTCATGGACATGTGTTATATTCACATGTTCATTTACACCGAGTTTAAAATAATTCATATGTTTTTGAAAGGAAGACATTCAAAGTCTAAGCCGGTATAGGCTGTCATACTATTGGCACAATTATTATTTTTTCTCGTTGCAAGTGAACGCACCTTAACTGAAAAGTTCGCTGGCCATAGCAACAGTAGCTCAGGAAGCGGTCGGGATAATATAATTTGCTTGACCCTCACCTGACCTTTAATGACCACATAAAAAACCTGTGCAAAAACTTCTTTTATCATCTCAAAAACAACTGCAAACTCCACGCCACTTTAACCCTGCATCTCCAGGTACCTAGATCATTTTAGCAATTTTGGAAAAGCTGGTAGGAAAATTTGTTTTCCACTCTCACCTTCCAATGCAGAGTGAGATCAGGACGCGGTGTACACATTTGAGTGTGTAAGTAAGGTGGATTGGTGGATGATTAGACGTTCTATGTTGATCACAAATGAAAATGCTATACATCTAAAATAGTAATTTGTTGGCAATATGGTAAATTAACACCAGGCACTAGTGAAGGACTGGTCAAATATGTGACAGATCAATGAATCAGTTTCTCTTCAACACGTTCCTTTTAATGATTGTCTGAGACTCGCCTGCTTTGTAGACATAAACGCAGTGAAACACAGAGGAGCAGGAATAATGCAATTATTTAAAGTATGTTTAATTATGATGTAGCCTTATCCTTTTAATTGTAAAGGGATGATTATAAATAACAAAATGAACTCTACAAAAGATAGTCATGAATTAAAAAATACATCTGGGTTGCAACTCAGATGTGTGGGTGAGCATACCTGCCCTTCCTAAGCATTCATTCATGCTGCGGCATTATCAAGGTTCAGTTGAAGGTAGATTATGTATTATTGTTGTCCCTGTCTCTCCAGCTCAGCGGGTGAGAGAAGGAGAGCTCAGTGTGGGAATGAACAAAGCAGTGAATCAAAGGAGGGAAAATGTATTTCCTGATTAACTGTTGTTACGCGCTGAAGCACAAATAAACACTCACATCTCCGCACAACCCTGCTGGAAGGTGACACGTTGCCGGAGTTTGATTTCATGCAGCCAAAGCACAGCCGTGTGTGTGGCTGTCAGACTGACACTCCGACATCAGCACGCAACAGAGAAACGAAAGAAACACTGGCGCAGATTACACATGCTGCGATGTAACAATCTGTTGCTCATTAAACATCCCCACTGCGCCTCATGCGCTGCTATCAGATGCAGAGGGTCAAGTCTGTGACCAGATTTCGAGCTATGTCTACCGTTTGCTATTCGTGAAAGCATTTTCATTTACCGGTGAGAAAAATAAATGACAAAATTATACCGTGATTCAGATATTGTGAGGGATTGTAGTCATGGTGATTCCACATGGGAAGAGAGTTGGATATGGTTTTGGTAGCAAATGGGGAAAATCGTTTTTGTGGAAACGCAGTGGGAGAATTGAATCGTTGTCTTACTCCAATGAAAATAAATGCTCTGCAAAAAGCACCAAATAGCTCTACGTCCTGGTGTTGGGCAAAAAGGGGACGGAGTTTGTGTCACGTTGTGTCAGAACAAGCTCACATTCAGGCGCCTACATCTGATTTGCCTGTTGGTGTTCGAGTGCTACAGAACCCACAGGCAATTATGAGCACCCAAGGGAAACTAGCGGTGTGTGTGACCATTTCAGAAGAATAGTAATTTAGTCCAATAGAGATCAAAAGACGATTAAAGCGGTGTTTTAACTGTTGGCTAAAGCTGTGGTTATGTCATCTGACAGTCCCTTTTAGGCTGAGAGGCCCACTGAAGAGGTCAAATTATCCAGTTCTTCACCCCCCAAATAAGTGCTCAATTGTATCATTGTCAAAGATGGTTTTATTTATATTCTGTGTTTTTAAAGTGGCATAGATTCGAAGGAGAGGTTTAGGAACATCGGCATCAGTAGTGCCTCTGCTATCATAAGTTACTCATACCAATAGATTGGAAAAATAATGTGACTCTTGGCTTAGTCACAAACTGCATGTGTGTAATCGTACGAATGGTTACAAATGATAAAGCCAGACAGCTTAGGCAAATGAGACTCTTCCTCTTTTTTTTTCGAGCTGGGAAAGGCCAGACGTGTCAGCTAACTGCTCCGTTTCGACTATAATAGGGAAAATATAGGTGGTTGAGACAATTTCCTCGTTCTTGGAAAAAGCATATGGTCATTCATCATCTTTCAACATATTATGGTAATTCACCTGGAGAAAGGCAATGTGGGAGTGACAGGGAAAAAAAGACGGGAAGGAGGGGGAATTGCTTCGGAGTGGCTGTATTCACACGATGGTTAAACGGGCTGTTTAGATTTATCAATGCAGCCTGGTGACAGTTTGGTGAACTAGCCAAAGGGCAAAGAGGTCATACTTTGATAGATGTGTAATCTATTCATGAGTCACAGTCATCTTACTTGATTTCCCCTTCTTCTAGCTTTGATTTGTAAATTAACAAATGATTTCATAATTTTTTTGATTGTATGTCCTTCCCTTCTCTTCTCTTTGTGTTTATCCGTCACATGTCTTCTGTCATTGTTTGGGCTTTTGGGTAGGTCTGTGTGGGATGAATTATGCAGCAATCAGGTCAGTCCACATTAAGCATGAATAGTTTTTAGCATGCCAGTGTAGGAGGCAGGAAAAAGGGAATCAATAGTACTCCTCGAAAGTACTGAAAGTACTGAAAGTACTGTTGGGATTTCAAAGATGATTTTTCCCGAGATGTGCGGACGCCCGAGTGATTATTCTGAGCATGAACAACAGAAGGCGGGTAATGGCACTTTATTTCCCTGACTTCCATTCACCCTCATGTTTCACTGTGCCGCCCCAGAAGACCGTCTCAAAAAGGGATCCAAAACAGACTATATTCGATTCATTTCAGGCAAAGAAGTGGAAATATCTATATTTTGAGTAGATTGGAAACATGTTCAAACCTCATTTGTTTCTCCATTTGCTATAAGTGAACGTATGGTCCACTGGGTTATGATGTGCTTTCAGATTTGATTGCGGCAAAAGTCGATTTCACCAGTAACCCCACAAACCACAGACTGCAAAGAAAAGGAGGAGGAGGGGTGGAAAAACACAGGGTGAGAAAGGTAGAATGTATGGATTACCCAATCATAAGCACACAAGCCATTCCCCTCTCCACGTGACGGGATGAAGCAGCAGAGAACATGAAGTTATGAAAAAAATTTCCTCGCCTGGCTTTATAGACTTTGTGTAGTTGTTTACCAGACAGGGAGCATACAACAGATTCTTTAAGGAATATTTAGAATTATGTTTTTTTGGAGTTCAACCCATACGATAAGTAATTATTTGTACCTATTTTATTCTCCTTCTGTCAATAAATAATACTTTGAATGACATTAAAAGTTTAATAAAAAGATTAATAGATAGACTGTATTCTAAGCAAATCTCAACTGTAAAAGGGAATTGGTTCCCAATTGATTTTAACTGGTTAAATAAAGGTCATATAAGGCTTTTACATTTTAGGTTTTGTTGATCATTTAAGGACAGAATAATGAAATCTAACAATGTTCTACCTTTTTTTGGTAATGCCCTCTGTAATCTTGTTAAAAAGTGCTATATAAACAAAGTTGATTATGATTGTGTGGCAGCGGGGGTGGAAGGGGGGGGGGGTTCAGTGAATGGTGTCTAATTGGCCTCAGCTGGTGACTGATTGGTAATCAGACCAGCTGAAGTGTGTGTATCCGTCCCCGTAAAGGAGCAGTTGGGACTGAGGAGTGAGAGAGTGGGGAGCAGAGGCACCGTCTGCTGGAACAAAGACTTTTACCAAACTCAACCTCTGTGAATGCTCATCCTGTGGTGCTTGGAGAGAGATACCGACCTGTGACAGATTGATTATCAAATAATAATAGATGTCTGGGTGTCAAACTGTGTGCTATCACCACATTTATTTTCAATATGCTAAACAAGACTTTCTCTTTGTTAATTGTTTGCTTTAATTATATGTTCGCACGACAAGATTACAATTACTTGTGTTTTTGGTGTCTTTAATGAGTATTACATATCGGGTTGAATGGCTTATAGCATGTGTTGTACATAGAACACTTAACTAAGCTAATCTTTTAACATAGTCCGGGGGTAGGAGTATGCTGTTGGCTGAGTAAGATGTTATGTGGTGAGGTGGTTTTGGGAGCAAGAATCCCAGAGAGACAGAGAGAGAAGACAATAGTCACGACCGCAGAGAGCTTGGCGTATTATTGAGTGAATTCTCCAGGGCTACAGTGCTTCAGTAATTGGAGTTGCCTTTACTCTACGTTCATTGATCGAGATGAGTTTAATCCTGTCTGACAATGTTTGCTCAATCCCATTACGAGACGAAGTCAAAGAAATTTTGAGAAATGCAGCAGTGCTCAGTCCACACATTGCCATTATTGAACCTGTCTTTCACTTTTCTTCGATCTCTCTTTGCTTACTCTTAACTTTTCTTACCTCCACATGTGAGTTCTCCTGAGACATGTTGTTAAAAATCACCTCTTGACAAAATCATCTTTCTTTTTATTTTATTTTACCTTTTGAACACCAACTTATGAGAGGGATTTAAAAGAAATTCTGCTACCAGTCGCTATGCCTGAATAACAGGCAAGTGAGCTAATTTAAGGTGAATTATAAATATGATACTTGAGTTAATGTTGTTTTGTGTGGAGCATTTGAAAACGGCTTAATAATTATTGCAGCTCATGTTGTCCTCTTAAATTTGATGTGAAATCATTGTATTATTTTTCTGGTTTTATCTGAAAGAAAAGTTTAACATGGTAAAAGTATTTTTGAGATAAAAACCTCTATTTTCGAGATCTGGTCTCAAGAAATGTACACGGACTCACAAATGCAATTACACGGTTCACAAATGCGCACAGTACAATTCACAAATACATAAAATTTACAAATTCATGCAGAAAGATTCACAAATATGTTCCAATACTCACGTAAATAAATTGGGATTTATAAAAATATAAAAGAAAAATCATAAATATATTTATGCATTTATATGAGGCTTTTTCTGTTTGTTTTTGGATTTATATATTTATTTATGGATCGCACTGCATTTGTTTGTGGATCCCTACTCATCACTACACATCGCTACACATGTGTGCCATGGCTCAATCCGTAAATACTTAATTTTAAACATACCTATTTGTAGCCAATGAGATGTCACCAGATGTCAATCACATGAGTATAAATCACAACTAGTCGTTATTTCTTCCATGGTGGATGGCAGAACAGTTAACTGTTTCCATTGAGTCAAGCCACGGAGATGAGCCCCGCCCCTCTGAAGCGGGACGACATCTGATTGGCTACAGATAGGTCTATGTTTTAAAAAAAACGCATTTATGGATTGAGCCACGGCATTTTGTTAATCCTGTCGAGTATGTGTGCTTAGAAATAAAATCACAGGGATTTCCATCTGCCACACTAAAGAAAAGCAATTATTTGTACAGTTATTTAGCTTTCATGCTTCTGGTTTTGGTAACAATGTTTACCTCCAAGTCTGCAAACACAATTTTATAAATGCCTTAGAAAAGAGTACGAATGCTTTATTTGAATGTTTTGCTTTTTTCTTGGATATCTCTGCACACACTGCTATGAGATAACTTTGTTTCTTTTTTGGAAGATTTTTCTCTGATTCATTACAAAAACAACAAAGCCTGTCCATGGCAGACAAGGCCAGGTTGGTCCAATCAAATGCTTCATTAATCACGGAAAACTATTGTTCACGACGAACATCAACTCAATGGCCAGCATCACGGGAAGGGAAGCTTGATAGGAAAAGTGGTGGAAAAGAGGGAGGTGAGAAGGAAAGAAGGAGAGATAATCACTTTCTCCCCATAAATATTCTTATGAAAGGCGATGACTGAGAGGTTTGTGGAGGATGAGGAGTAAGAATAAGAAACTCCTCAGCCAGATTTAAAGTGGCATCATTGTGTCTGAGAGCTGACACAATCTAGAGGTTGGGTGATGATGACATCCAGAGTGAAGACGCACTCCCATGTGCACACTAGCTGTCGTTTTGAATGAGAAGGTGGCAGCTGTCTGCCACCCTCCTGTATCTCCATATTATCATGGACATTTTATTTAATTTAAGCAGTAATGTAAATACATTTTGTTTAAGTGCATGCAGTGGAGGAGGAAGTATCGCGTGAGTAATCTGCCCGATCTGCCATGCAGCCATGCCTCTGGGTCGGACCTCGGGATGCACACTTCCTCTCTGGGGCTTCAAATAACCTCTCTTCACTGACATGTCTCCTGCGGTATGCCTGTGGGTCCTAACACCGTGCTCCCTCTTGATGGGACACACCTGGAAACACAATTGTGAGTAATGTTGTAGCTACTATTATCACCACTGCTCATCCTTTAAGTTTGTGTTGGGCGACAGGCAAAGCCCTCATTGAAAGCTCCGCTGGTTTAGGTCACATGTGGATGGATTCACGAGAGTATGAAACTGCTTGTCTGTTCAGTAGCTGTTGAGCTCTTGTTAGCGGGTGAATGTATAAATATTAAGCATCAGTCAGCAAAGCCATTAAACTGATTTTGTGGTTTGTAATAAATGTCTGTTGGAATAAGTTGGTGTTGACATATCTCTTCCCTAATTACCATGTAAATGGTTTTACTGCTGGAGTGCTTAACATAACCACAGCACTGGATTGAGGCTTAATGCAACGTAACTGTCAAAGTCTTAACATTGTACTCTTTGATTAACCATGCAGTCCTAAAATGTCTACTCCGTAAAGTGTTTAATTAATGTTTATCTTCTCACATTTATTTCTTTTCTTTTTGTCTTCTTTGTTTTGTTTTCTGCACATTTATCTTGTTCGTTGTTTGACTATGGACGATTTAGCAATGAACCATGAATTTAAAGGGTCATGCTCTCTAAATACTTTACAATTAATGATTCCCCAAACTAATTTATTTATCTGATGGAGGAACAGAACGTTTTTTTTATTTCCTGATGTTTTTAATTGTACCGTGCTTCTTTCTGTGGATTGATGATCAAGTCATTTTGACATATCTGAGCACTTGTTGGATTTCAATACGTCAAAATATGATTGAATAGAAATGTCATATTAATGTAGTAATAAGCTTTATATATATATATATATATATATATATATATATATATATATATATATATATATTGCTACTACCATATTGCTTATATATATATTGCTTATTACAACATTAATATGAGATTATTTCTATTCAATCATATTTTGATGTATCGAGATCGAGAACAAGTGCTCACATATATGTTTAGCTTCACAATGATGAGGCATGCCAAAGCGGTTTGGCTTCTGAAGATAACACATGAATCAGCCAAAACAAAGTATCCTCCAAGGGTATAATTGTTAGTAACTATTTCATCAGAAGACTCAACTACAGGACAGGAAATACTTTGCTGTGTCTCAACATTTTAAGAAAAGATCTTGCAGGAACACCTTAGGATCAATATACAAATGAAGAAGCATCGAGCTAATCCGCTGAAGTATCCAGTTCTGATGTTGTTATACTAGATTTTAGATGTGTGTTTGTTTACACATATGCATCTCATCGGGATCGAGTTGGCACCGTTGGTTTATGTATTTGTGAGATGCAGCAAAGTTATACTTCTTCTGAAATCTTTCCTCAAAGGTGTTTTTTTTGGGGGGAAAATCTTCCAACAGAGGATAAGTGTGATAATTTTGTCCACAGTTTGGGAAGAAGTAGTCCTATAACCAAAATATTTGAAAAGGCACTGAAGCAATTGAGGGACACAGACGAGAGGAGAACCTCTGTTGTTGGGACACAATATGCCAAACAATGCACTCACAGTCTGGCGTGTGTCTGGTGCGTCAAGCCTTTTGTTGAGCAGAGTAACACAACAAATGGTGCGAGGCCTTCAGGGACGGCGCGGCAGCTTTTTTGTCTCACCAGTCTACGTCAACTTGAAATGTAACATGCTTCTGCAAGATAATGTCAGATCAACACAATACATGATCCTCCACAGATGTGTACAGCAGCTAGCTTTGATTATTCTTTAATTGAGTTTTCAAGGTTTGATTTGTTTTACATAAAAAATAAAAATATTATTTAGACATATTCAGATATATATTTGACCAGACGATGCATCCGTTAACCTGACAGTCTGGTAATTTAGGACTTTATGATGACCCTGATCCCAAATATTAACCAAATGTCAACCTTCAAGTTTGCAATCGGAAAGCAGTTTTTGAACAAGTAAAAAAATAAACAGTAAGGTTTTAGATGCCAAGAAAAAAAAGTAAAACTGATTAATTATATTGACGCAGCTTGTGACCCTATCAGACCTCACTAAGCAACATAAGCCAGTGAATCATCACACTGTGCTTTGCCGACCATGCACCTCCAGTATATTGATATCCCCTGATACTGATCACCTCCCAGCAATTTACCAATACCAGCCATCAGGTGTCCAAAATCTAATCTTCAATTCAAAGGGAGCGGTTGCAGCTGGTCATGAGGGGATTCGTTACATGATGCATGTGTGCTGCAGGACATGGGGAGTCAGTTACTGTACTTTGGATGTTTGAGCGTCCTCCAGGGGAATCAACTGATGTCTAACCTGGTGACCGTGAGTTTGCTGGGACTCTTTATACAGCACGCAGTGTCTCATTGTCACACTACATACGACATACTATGGACAGTATTACTAATAGTATACGTTATGTTGAACATAGCATGTACCATAAGTAATACTGTCCTGTTTATGAGTCTGTTCAAAGAAAAGTATATGTAGTGTTCTGAATTTACAAAGAGTTCTCCTCCCCCCCCCAGCAGTTAGCTACTCTATCCTAATTTTGGGGATTTTTGCTTTATATTTAAATGTATTTACCGTGTACTTGGCATTTAGTGACCCTATACTTTTTGCAATTGAACCATGTATTTTTCTATATGACCATGACTAGTGTTATCTGTTGTGTAGATGACTCGTGTATATTGTTTTTGTATTACAGTGTTGTGCTAGTTTAGTTTTATAAATATGACAAAGAGATTTAAGATCAAACTATTATTTATTTTTAAAGTCCTATAATGAGACTGAAGTTGCAGCATCTTTAACATTGTGATAAGTGAAGAGGCTGTTCAGGTAAAGACTAAGACAATATCTACACAGTGCAAGTCATGAATGGGGATTCATTTACTCAACTTGGAACTACATAAATAAATAGAGACATACTTTATGATGTTACTTTTACATGGTTACGTATGTAGGATTGCAGTTTACATCAAAGCACACACACACACACACACACACACACACACACACACACACACACTCTTTAATCCATTCTCAATACTGGTGGCCATGAACAATGAGCTGGTCATAAAAGCAGCTGTGAAACCTCAAATGGTGGAGAACACGGTTCTGTACAGTAGATTAAATACAGACGGGAGTGGAGCTCATTACTCACTGTCACAGAGCGAGTGACAGGTACATCAGCCATGAAACTGCGTACAGCGAGTTATTTTTAAATAGCATTGGCAGGGACAGATTGATGTCCCATTCAGTGTTTTTCCACCGGGAAAATCATGCTTCTTTTGTCTGAACAGCTGGCACAGATGCAGCAAAAAGATCCCAAGTGCAAACACTATGATACAATAATTGTTCTCTTTATAGCTCTTATCCCCCATCTCCCCCACACACACATACTGAAACCCAACATGGTGCACCCTTGTCCACCTGTCACACACTGACACACACTCCTCCCTGAGAGTAGCTCCCATTCAGGTGTTTTTTAATTGGTTGCAGCCTCCCCTCAGGGCTGGAGCGGTGTGTCACAGCAGACGCAGTAATAACGATTTACCGTGGGAGCTCTGCATTAAACATACAATTCAGTAAAGTCGCAAAGGAACACTCCAGCACACGAGACCCCCTTTGATGATATAGGAATATTGGACGACCCCCCCCCCCCCCCCCGCAACCCGACCCCAATTTTTTCTTGTTTTTTAATGAATTGCATTATAATGCATGAACTGTATAAAATATTTGTATTTCTTTCTAAAATAAGTACATATCACTTCACAGTTTATTCTTCAGTTTGTTTAACTGGGAAAAAATAGCAATAATAAAATATATATAAAATAAAAAATATATAAAATAATTTGTAAATACAATTACCCCCCACTTTGGGAACCACTGCATTAAAGCAAAATGGGAAAAGGAATCTGGGATAGATATTTCTGAGGAAGAATGGACATTAATATGGGGGTACCAATGGAAATGTACCAGTTCAATGAGCTGGCGAGAGTTTAACTGGAAAAATTACACAAGATATTTCATTACACCATCTCAGACATCTCACTATAGCGATACCACTCCTGAATGCTGGAGAAAATGTGGACACCAAAGCGCAAACCATTATCACTTCTTCTGGGACTGTCCCATCATTAAACACTTCTGGAAGGCGGTACACAATACTTTACAGGACATCTTTCACGAGGACATCCCTTTGGATTTTAAGATTCTGTACCTTGGAAATTTACCTCAGAGTTGGCCGAAAGGGGACAGACTCTTGATTAATGCATTGCTGGTGGCCAGCAAAAAGTCTGTTACTAGAAAATGGTTACTACCAGAGTGTCCTACAATTACATCTTGGAGAGACATCGTAACGGATATCTACAGAATGGAGCAGATCACAGCTCATGTCAATCAAAGAACAGAAACATTTCTTAAACACTGGCAAAAGTGGTGCAACTATGTCACAGATAAATGGCCTGACTGTATTTCTTTACTCTATGGAAAATGATTTCTCTCTACTTTATATATTATTATTATTAGTTTTATTACTATGGTATTGTTTCTTTATTTGCATATGTGTTTTTTTTTCTTCTTTTTTTCTTCTCTTTTTTTGGCCTGTACTTCTCTATGTACAAAGAATCTGAAAAATTGAAATATGTGTATGTGAGATTTTGAACACTAATAGAATACAAAAAAAAAAAAAAAAAAAAAAGCTGCTCAGCCATTGGTCCACTGAAAGCTGCTCAGCCATTGGTCCTCTGAAATCTGCTCAGCCATTGGTCCACTGGAAGCTGCTCAGCCATTGGTCCACTGAAAGCTGCTCAGCCATTGGTCCTCTGAAATCTGCTCAGCCATTGGTCCACTGGAAGCTGCTCAGCCATTGGTCCACTGAAAGCTGCTCAGCCATTGGCTCATTGAAAGCTGCTCAGCCATTGGTCCACTGAAAGCTGCTCAGCCATTGGTTCATTGAACGCTGCTCAGCCATTGGTCCACTGAAAGCTGCTCAGCCATTGGTTCATTGAAAGCTGCTCAGCCATTGGTCCACTGAAAGCTGCTCAGCCATTGGTCCACTAAAAGCTGCTCAGCCATTGGTTCATTGAAAGCTGCTTAGCCATTGGTTCATTGAAAGCTGCTCAGCCATTGGTCCACTAAAAGCTGCTCAGCCATTGGTCCACTGAAAGCTGCTCAGCCATTGGTCCACTAAAAGCTGCTCAGCCATTGGTCCACTGAAAGAAAAAAATAGCAATAATAATATATATATATATATAAAATAAAAAATATATAAAATAATTTGTAAATACAATTAACTTAATTTCAAACAAAGTGCAAACAACATATACTGTATTTCCTCACATTGAACAGCAGGTTTTCTCAAACAATAAAATAACACAATTATGAGGTGTGCAGGTCTACATGGTACATTTTATTTTGTGATCATATTCCTATGTATATTCCTATTCATATATATCAGTGACTGGTGTGGGCTTGCTTTGCTTTACAGATTTTGTCAAAGCGGGGTTGCTGGTTGGAGATAGCTACTCTCAGTTCATTTAGACCAGGGGTGCTCAATACGTCGATCGCGATCGACCGGTCGATCGCGGCGACCTGCCAGTCGATCGCGGCGTAGTGTTGGTAGATCACAGAAAAATAAATGTGCCCGCCCCCGAGTAACTTTCTCTATAGCGCCAGATTACAGCAGAAGCGTGTCATTTCTGTCACTCCGTGTCGCGTTAACAGTCCTCCGCTCGCTGTCTCGCGCCAAGAAGCTTCGCTGGCTTTGCCGCATCGTCGGGGCGGAGCAGAGAAAAAGTCACTAGCACCCCCCGTCGATCGTCTTGACTTGGTCACATTATAAGTAGCTCGCATGCTGAAAAAGTGTGACCACCCCTGATTTAGACCAGTCACAAATCTGTCCATCTTTGTACATATTTCCTTCTCTTATCTTTATCTTTCTCTGTTGCTGCGTATCTTTCTCGCTCTGTGTCGCTGTGTGTCTCTCTCTCGTTCGCGCTCCCTCACTCTCTCTCTCCCTCGCGCTCTCTCGCTCGGGCGCGCGCTCGCTCTCTCGCTCGCTCTCGCTCGCTCTCTCTGGTTCTGCCACAGTCGGTCTGTGACATGAGCCGCTCTGGTGGCGTGGTTGGAACACAGTGCATGTCACGTTGGTTATTTTATATTGTTTTACCGGTGTATGTGTGTGTCTGTGTGTGTGGGTTGGTGATGAAGCCGCGACCCCCCTGTAGTACCACCGTGCCCCCCCTAGGGGTCGCGACCCCCACTTTGGAAACCACTGGTCTACAGTATGTTGGAGATTATTTTATAATTGTTCCTGTCTGAGACACTAAAATGATGAAAAGGTGTTATGTTGGCTTCAATAGATCAAAGTCAGATTTAATCAAACTAAATTGTAGAACTTATTGGTTTGATAATGAGCTGCATGTGTTTAATTTTCTACACTGTTCTGTTTGCTGTCAACAATAAAAGTCAATAAAAAAGTTGATGAGAAAATGTCGCTGACAGCACGGTGACCTTTGCCTGGGGGGCTTTTCCTCCACAATGATCGTGATTGGAGAGAATGGCTGCATGCAATAATCTGATCAAACGTTGTAACACTGCTCTTTTAAAGTTTGGATGGCTCTAAAATCTTTATTGACACTATATTTTTTCTTTCATGCTTTTAGGTTGTCGAGGGTTCTCTTTACAAATGGCTGTTTTGTGTAAAGAGTTTGCAAAAAAGGAATGTTTCAATAAAGTTTGAGGGCCACTGGTGTTCTGGACTGGAAAAATAAATAAAAGAATTACCCGATGTCCTTTTTTATCAATTTATTCTTCTTCCTCCGCTTCTGATGCACAATTACTGTGAGGGCGCTTTGCCACCTGAAGGTAAACGCCCACCATGTCTCGGGGCTTTTTTTTTCTTTTCCACTATTCCAAAGTTTTTATAAGTTACTGATCCTGTAGACCCGAGGTTCTCAAATGGGGGTGCGTGTACCCCTGGGGGTACCCAAAGGCTCTGCAGGCACATTTGCATTAATTTAAAAAATCCTGAAACTGAATTTGATATATTATATATTGTGTAATAAAAAAAACCAAAATAACAAAAAAGAAATTGTGCTGGTTAGGGGGTACTTGTCTGAAATAAAATGTCCACAAGGGGTACATCACTGAAAAAAGTTTGAGAACCACAGCTAGACATCTCAAGAGAGACCGTTTCTCAGAGAGGGCGGAGCTAGTGTCTGATATCTGAATTTGCAGTTTCTCTTCTGCAGTCAGGCCTGCAACCCATAAATGTGTCTGATTCAGGATTGAGTCGAGGCCATCGTCATCTTTTAGCAGGACAACAGTGAGTGATAGGTTGGAGTATTATTCACAGATAAGGTGTTGTGCTGTGTTTCCACAGCTAGAAGTGCAAAAATGACACACACACACATAACTTCTCCTCATTCTCTTATTCCATTAACTGGAAGTATGGCCCTGAATATGCCGTTCTTGGCAGAATCCACCTCAAGCCTCCATATTGTCTTTCCTCTTGTGCATCATCTGAACAAACAAGTAAAAAAGGAATGACTCGGGGGGTTTAATTATCCGCAGGCATCTTGATGGGAGGAGGGGGCTGTACCTTGCTAGAGACACACAATTACAAACACACACACACACACACACACATAGACAAGCATATCTGGCAAGCATAACAAAACCATTCATCATGGTGTCAATGGGAAGCCTGAGGGGGTGACGGGGACTTCTGGGTTTAAAACATCCCAAATTAGGATTCTATTTTAAGAGTTTTCTTGCTTGTCTGTGGGTCTGTCAGTGTCAGGTTAAGTGTGCGTGTGCGTGTGCGTGTGCGTGTGCGTGTGCGTGTGTGTGTGTGTGTGTGTGTGTGGGAGGGGGGGGTGATGATGAGGCATTGTGACATAATTAGTGCACAGTTTAAACAGGGTGTCAATTCACTGCTTTGCAACAACTTCACACTTCATTATCTTCTGCAGAAGACTAGACTCAACAAAACATTCATTATTGTTAGAGATGTAATTCATTTATTTTGTGCTAAATCATATTCGAATTGAAGTCGCGATTAACCGTGTACACTACTTCACACGGAGGGTGATCACGACGGGATTTAGGGTGGACCCAAATGCACGACTCAGGAAACAGAAAATGCTGACCACACAGTAGTACGCTCGAGGGCTTGGTCTGAGAACACAAGACGATCTGGCAGAGGACAAGTGGAAGTGAGGGAGCTAAATAGTGAGGGACTAATGAGGGGAGGGGCTGCAGGTGAGAAGGGCGTGAGGACCAGGTGAAGGGAATGAGGGACTAACGAGGTGATCAGAGGCAGGTGAAGGGAGTTGGACTGATGAGATGGGAAGCAGGATCTGGAATGACAGGATAGTTAGTGACAGGATGAAAACAACTAATACAAGAAGGAAGGAGTGGAGCTAAACTGTTACAGGTGAACTCTCCTTAAGTTATCATCAGGGATGAATATGTTATATCATGCATCAGCTATCCACTCATTAGCAAAGGGAATGTGAGCGCTATTCTTCTGCAGATGTTGCCACCAACGATCAGGGAGAACAGGACTTGAAGGGTAAATACTATGGCACGAGAAAAGTTCTAGAATAAGAGATTTTGCGAACTGAGCATACATGATTCAGATGTTACCCTCACAGGCTTGTGTCAGAATGAAGGTCCTTGTTTTTGTTCAGAGAATTGTTATTGTTGAAAATACAAAGCTTATTTTTCATGGAGAAAAGCAATTTTTTACAACAACTGCTTCACTGCAGCGGCGGCTTTATCACATGTATTACCGCAATCCCAGCTGGCAGCCCAAGAACCCTGCAGATGAAAATGTAGCCTTACTGTAGAATAATAAAAACACAACATGGTCCTATATAATTCCCCTATATGAAAAGATGATTTCCTCTGAAAGTGTTTCACTGTGTGTCATTCCTCTATCATACAATATGTTAAAGTTCAGAGAGAAGAGTGTGTGAAGTGAAGGAGAAAGCATCTATTATTATTTATATTTGTTTTGTCAGAGCAACATTTAATTAAATGTAAAAATGTGTTCTTAGGTGAACAGCTACAATGTACTCAAACTGTAGTTAGGTGTTAAAGCGACACTATGTAACTTTTCCCTTGTAGCGCCCCCTTCAGGTATTTAACGTCTGGCTCTCAAGCCATATATGGCTCTTCCAGCTCTGCCCTCCCAGCTGATCTCCCAGCTGATCGATGCGCGCTACGGCAGCGCTCTGTCGGCAGCTGCAGCGAGCTGTTCAGCCGCGGCATGTCACTCTCTCTACACGTCGCGTAGCAGAGCAAATAAAAAGTCACCTGCGAGCGTGGACTGGCACTATATGACGTTGCGTAAAGCTGCCAGATAGCAAGTTGACGTACTTCCGCCGGAAGTACCGGGTCGGTCCGAACCATCTTACATTCAGCAGTTTTCAGCCCCCAGACCCCCGATGGCAGTGGCGAGGAGCAAATCAACATATCAAAAGTCATTGTAGCGGCACAATTTTTTTCAAGCTGTTATTTTAAGGTGGAAAAGTTACATAGTGGGGCTTTAAGGAAGCTAAGGGGAATGCATTTTTATTATTGATGTTTCTGATATGAATAGAAAAAGAAAGGAAATCACTTCTAGAAGGCGATTAAATCAGGTGGATATTGATTTTTTTGTTTAATAATGGATATCAGATTATTCCCCTTCCATGTGATGGGCATCCATCCTTCAGTACAATTTGTAAGACCATTTGTTGACCTTGTCTTTTCATTTCCGCTTGTTGTAATTTAATTAGTCGGTTTAAGGGGATGCTGCTTGTACCTTTAGAAACATGTAAACTCGGCTCCCTCTGAAATAACATGGATCATAAATCCTTCAGATATTAATATGCACCTTGCTTACTTGCTATATATTGAACTTGGCTTTTTTAATTCAATTCAATTCAGTTTATTTGTATAGCCCAGTTTCACAAATTACAAATTTGTCTCAGAGTGCTTTACAATCTGTACACATAGACATCCCTGACCCAAAACCTCACATCGGACCAGGAAAAACTCCCAAATAACCCTTCAGGGGGAAAAAAAGGGAAGAAACCTTCAGGAGAGCAACAGAGGAGGATCCCTCTCCAGGATGGACAGATGCAATAGATGTAATGTGTACAGAAGGACATATTTAGAGTTAAAATACATTCAAGGAATCTGACAGTTTATCAATAGTTCATATTTAGGCATATTCCACGATGGAGAGTTTGGAGACCTCCCAAGTGGAGGAGTGGGCGGAGTCCCAGCAGGGCAGCAGTACAGCTGGTGTCAGGAACTCACGATCCAACCATCGATGGTCCATCAGCAGATGGGATCTATGCCGTCTCATAGGGTCCGATGACCCCATGAGACGTGAAGTCAGAAGGACTCCGGGGAGAAAGCAGAGTTAGTCATGTGTGATGGAGAGATGAAGATTCATCCATAGGAGAAAGAAAAGAGGAGAGAGGTGCTCAGTGCATCCTAAACATCCCCAGCAGCTATAAGCCTATACCAGCATATCCAGGGGCTGGACCAGGTGAACCTGATTCAGCCCTGACTATAAGCTCTGTCAAAGAGGAAAGTCTTCTGTCTACTCTTGAATGTGGTGACTGTGTCTGCCTCCCGGACTGAAGGTGGAAGCTGGTTCCATAAAAGAGGAGCTTGAACGTGTTGTTATTCATCCTGCATTATGGACTATTACACTCTCGCATTATGGAACAATATGTTGCTCAAGGGCACTGTGGGGGGCACTAAAGTGTTCTTTGAGTTTGTGCTGAGGGTAGAACCAGCAACCCTTTCCTTCACGGTCACACTGCGCTCTGACTCTGTCGTGTGAAGTCATTCAACGGTGGCCGGTCGCTTCATTCCCCTGTGAAGGGGAAGGTAAGCTGCCCACTCTGAATGTTGATCTTTCTATCGGAAAAGGTGTAATCTATCTCTTTCAAATTGTGATCTGTCAGGGGTGAAATGAAAGTCTTTATTATTGGGAGGACGCAAAAGGCCAAAGAGTGACAAGAAACCTGTCAGACTCAAATTTCAGGCAGGCTTATTTCATTTTTTCTTATTACGGTCTTCAAATTTGAAAGTCAGCGAGTGGCAAAAATGACATTTAACGTGTAATAAAAAGATTAACATTCAAAAGTGGAAAAGTAAGATTGGTTGATTACACATCAAATATGCACATACACTTTACTTATTAGTATGTAAATACATGCACATTGACACAAACCCTTGTATTACTCATAAATGGTCTTGCATCCACGCTATTCTCTCTTCTCCCTCCAAGAAAGGTCCGATAGGTCCTGCAGCTCTCCCTCGTGAGGGATGTGTATATACGGAGGATATTAAAAGTCTATATACCTGATAAAATATTTACAAAATTAGACCAAGATAAATACTATCCAAACTTTTTCCACCTTTCAGTGTGACCTATAACATGACCAATTCAATTGAAAATCAAACTGACATGAAGGGAAGAAAGCAAATAATTACAATGTATAGGGAGAAGAAGATAAAGTAAAGCGGAAAGAAGGAAATTTCAAATGTGTCTCGCACAATGCGAACCCATCGACAAAAACATGTTGAACCCACTTTCTTCATTTTGAGAAGTCTGAGTGAGTTGTCTGCAGAGAAAGTAAATACAGATCCGCAATTTCCCAGAGAAACTCTATCTCTCCCGATGGTGTATACTGGAGAGTATAGTGTGTTTTATTTGTGCCGATGTATTGCTTCACCACTTTAAACATCGTTATGGCAAAACGCACTCTGTCCAGTTTGCCCGCCTCCCCTCTCTGCTCTTATCACTCTGCTACATTCCTCTTCTTGCGCTCTGCCTCTCTCCTGTCAGCTGTGTTCAGTGCTTTGCACAGCAGCCCCGGGCGTCCCTGACGGCTGACAGCAGTAATGAGGCGCAGAGAGAGAGAGAGAGAGAGAGAGAGGGAGAGAGAAAGAAAGAGAGAGAGAGTTATACAGAGAGGAAGACTGACTGGCAGGGAGTGACTCCTCCTGATACAGATGTATGTCAGATTGTATGGAAGTCCATGATAAAATGACCCTACTTCTCACTTCCTTTTTTAATCCCAGTAAACATTGCGAGCATGTATTTATGGTCTTCATCGCGAGTTTCAAGTCGTCTTCATCACCAGATGATTGTGGTTCCCTTTAGAGTGAAACAGACCATAAAGTTGAAGATGCTTAAAAATTTGAAATCCCCGAACTCGAAGCTTCATGTTGGCAGTCACATGGGCGACGTCACGATGACTCGGTTCATATGTTGTGCCGTCTATATGGGTTTAACAGAGACCAGCCCACACCACAGCAGCTGATATCTGTTGCCTCTAGCTTTCCTGTTATTGTGTCAAGTGCATGACGCCTCACTCGACCAGGCAGAAGAGATCCCAGCGTCCTGATGACCATCTCAATGTTCCTGTAACCGTCTTCCAAAAGGAGTCAAGAGCCCTGTTCACACCTGGCATCGGCATGTGTAGTGGCTGATTTGATTTAAAGTCAGCAGTTCACATCTGGCAGAATGTTTGTGTGTGTGTTTGAGTGAGTGTGTGTGTGTGACTTTCCTCTTTGACAGAGCTTATAGTCAGGGCTGAGTCAGGTTCACCTGGTCCAGCCCCTGGATATGCTGGTATAGGCTTATAGCTGCTGGGGATGTTTAGGATGCACTGAGCACCTCTCTCCTCTTTTCTTTCTCCTATGGATGAATCTTCATCTCTCCATCACACATGACTAACTCTGCTTTCTCCCCGGAGTCCTTCTGACTTCACGTCTCATGGGGTCATCGGACCCTATGAGACGGCATAGATTCCATCTGCTGATGGACCTTCGATGGTTGGATCGTGAGTTCCTGACACCAGCTGTACTGCTGCCCTGCTGGGACTCCGCCCACTCCTCCACTCGGGAGGTCTCCAAACTCTCCATCGTGGAATATGCCTAAATATGAACTATTGATAAACTCTGTCAGATTCCTTGAATGTATTTTAACTCTAAATATGTCCTTCTGTACACATTACATCTGTTGCATCTGTCCATCCTGGAGAGGGATCCTCCTCTGTTGCTCTCCTGAAGGTTTCTTCCCTTTTTTTTCCCCCTGAAGGGTTATTTGGGAGTTTTTCCTGGTCCGATGTGAGGTTTTGGGTCAGGGATGTCTATGTGTACAGATTGTAAAGCACTCTGAGACACATTTGTAATTTGTGAAACTGGGCTATACAAATAAACTGAATTGAATTGAATTGTGTGTGTGTGGGGGGGGGGGGGGTGGGCCGGGGTGAGCAGTTTGGCTGTTTCAGGCCCTGATAAGAGCTTGTTTTTGTCAGCCTGAGGGTGTTTCTTAAAATTTATTTCAAAGAGAAAAAAAATAGTTTTGCATTGATGAGCACTTTGTATTTTTCCAAGCCAAACACCTCGCCTTTTAGCTGGAATATATGACATATATGACGTATATGACGTTACCAAGTACCAACCATAGTTAGCATGATCTGACCAGCAGTCGGCCTGGAGGCAACGTAGTTTTCATTAGTTTAAACTGTAATATTAACAATGCCTGTATCAGTTAATGTAAAACAGGTACGTGCAAAATAAGAGCCATAAATACAGAAAACAACCTTAAATTCCACACCGATGTAGTTCATGCTCAATGTGTGTATTCAATGTGTGTATTGTGTAATATGTTGTGCAGACTGTATGTGTGCTGCAGGCATCTTGAATGAAATACTACTGCAACAATGTGATGTGAACTGTGATACACAAGGCGTAGATAAACAAACATTAAATTGCTGCTTCAGTCCCTGAGGTCTGTTCTTCGCTCCCTGTAGTAGAAGTTCCTCAGAGTGTAATTGTTTGGGAAAGTTAAATCGTTTTCATTCCAGACGAGAAGGAGGTGGTGTGGAGATTATATGAGTTTTACAGTGTGTCGCAGTCCCTGTCAAATCTGTTGCGCTCTGTTTGAGTTGGAAAGGGACTTGTTTGATTGGTTGGTGGAATTGCATTTGTTGATACAAAAATCGACTGTACAGTCTACTCTATCTGATGAAGCAGCAACTACCATCTGGTTCTTTCTGTACATTCTCCACTTTGCAGCAGAATATGTGCTAACGTTACAAATTAAACAGCTTGTATGTTTAAATTGTTCACTATACAACAATGGCTGAATATTGTTTCAGCTGGTGTCCGAAGGTCAACATGCGCCATTATTTTTTCAATATGTTTGATGCCTCCTGTACCACCACATTTAGTTTTCATCTCTTCCCATTTCTGTGTTCTTAGAAAACAACGCTTGTCCTTAATGTGAAATGTGTCTTACCTTATTAATCTGTCATTAAAGCAGCTGAGGATGTGTTTTGTTTTCGATCGATCTCGATCCTCTTCAGATAATAGGAGAAGAGGCGAAATATCCATAACAGGATATAGATAATATCAGAATGAACACGATCCAGCCAGACGATATGCTCCTGCGCCAACCGGAGAAAACACACAGCTGTGCAGTAAGGCCGAGCACCTCCTTGTGGCACCGGCACCCAGTGGCAAGCGTGCGGCAGGCGTGCGGCAGGCGTCGGCCAGCCGCCGAACTTGCGACGTGTCTGCGGCGTGTCAGCGGCGACTCGCCGGCGACTGCGACGTGTCCGCGGCGTCTGCGGCGAGTCGCCGCTCAACAGAGGCAAGCGAACGTCACTCGCCGGGAAGCTGACAAGCTGAGTGGGTGGAGCCACATTTTCAACAGGTCAGCTGCCGTAAATCAGTTTTATGATCATAGAACGGCAGAGCTGCTGGTTTTTGGGATAGATAGATAGATAGATAGATAGATAGATAGATAGATAGATAGATAGATAATGTAAGTTTGTTTATTTGTTAAATAAATAATAATCACTTCGTAATATATTACACTTATATACCATAATATGTATATTGTACCTTCCTTTTTTTATACAAATAAAAATATATATATATATTTTACCATGTCATGTCATACTGTTATATGAAATTACTTTGAGGAGACGGCACTGTTGGTCTAAGCTAAACACTGGAATAATCTTTCCACCAGGTAAACCTAAACATGCACATCTATCTTGAGTGCGACAGTTGTCTGAAAACTGCGACGTGTCTGCGGCGTGTGCGGCGTGTCTGCGCAGGCGTGACGAGGTTGCGACGTGTCTGCGGCGGGTGTGCGGCGTGTCTGCGGCGTGTCTGCGGCGTGTCTGCGGCGTGTCTGCGGCGTGTCTGCGCAGGCGAGACGAGGTTGCGACTTGTCTGCGGCGCCTGCCGGGTACATTATACATATTATGGTATATGTGTAATTTTTTATGAAGTGAAATGTAGTAGCAAAACAATATTCAATATAGTACATCAGTATTGTACAGAAATATCTTAACTTATTGCATATTGTAAGTATTAAGTCTACAAAAAAACACATTATCGATCTATCTATCTATTTATTTATTTATTTATTTGTACACTTAGGATTGACAAAATTAAAAAAAAAACGCAGCTCCTCCATTCAATGATCATAAAACTGATTTACGGCAGATGACCTGTTGGAAATTGTGCTCCACCCACTCAGCTTGTCAGCTTCTCGACGAGTGCCGGCACTTGAGCGGCGCCTGCCGCTGACTCGCCGATAAGACGCCACTGACTCGTCGATAAGACGCCACTGACTCGCTGATAACACGGCGCTGACTCGCCGCTAACACGCCGCGGAGTCGCCGCTGTCCTGACACCTGCCACACGCACGCCGCGGACTCGCCGCTGCCAGGGATTGCACTCGCCCTCTCTCCAGCTGTGTCATTAACGGTGACAACATTCGAGAAACCAAAAGCCCTCATCCATCTGCTTATTCATTTTCTGTCGCTTATTCAGGTCCACGCGATCCAGTTGTCCCTCCAGTTATATTTCTGTTATTCTACATTCATAGAAAAAAATGATTGTGCAGTACAGATTTGGTAAGTATTATGGGTGTTTGTATTAAACTAAAACAGTCTTATCTGGGATGAATTCAAGCAAATCACAACCTCGAAACGTGACCACTTTTGATGGTTTGATGGTCGCACTCAAAAGTAACATTCTGGGTAAGATATGTAATTTAATGGCTCTTTACCTCATTGTGTATACATTACATCCACATCATGACTTCTGTATGTTGTCCTTGTTTATTGTGCATTGAGTTACTGTACACTAACGTATAATTACTACACACTGTACACTGAGGTGCCCGAGCTCAATGGAACATGAGACTTGTTGTAGTTTGTTTTATTTGTTAGAGGTTTCTGTAGCATATATCTGGAGTTTGATGTTATTGCTGCTCTGAATATCCCCGGGGGAAAATTTTATTTTTTTCTCTCCGGTCCATTGTGGTCATGAAGTGTACTGCAGCCATGTCCAGACCACTTTTGGTCCGGTTGCCCACTTCTGTAGTTTACGAGAGGCTTTTTGATTATCTTTGATAATCAAAGTGTTTAACATCAGAAATTAAGCACCAAACACTTTGCAGTTTCACTTCACGTACCTGGCATTCAGGCCCGTTATTGGAAGATGTGTTTGTTGTCCATGCCAATGACTCACATGTAGGACCCAGCACCCGAGCAGCGTGGCCTCATTCAGGGAAGCCTCTCCATTCCGTCATGTTTCTGTGAAGATACTGATCGTGTTCACTCAGAAGTCACCGTCCATCAAACTCAAACTACCTCATGTTGTCTGGAGGAAATTATATGAATTCAAAACCTTTTTGGTCCAGAGGGGATCCTGGTTACCAAACTGCCTCCTAGCCGTCAGAATGTAACACATAAGAAATAACGGATCAACTATCAGGATTCAATTGGAAACAGGACTTGTTTCAGGACATGACGGCCCATTGTGAAGGTACATTCACTGACACGTTCTCCATGGAGGTACATTAAAGAGATTAAAGGGCAGTTTTGTATCAGCGGTCACACCAGATGGGAGAGTTGTGCTCTCTAACGGTCAGCTCGACTCTTTCAGAGGCTAAAGTTGCACTGAATAGAGGATTATGGGAAGGAGAGTCTGGACTGGAGCCTGGACTCCTCTCGCCGTGCAGCTGGAGCAGTTTCTGTCCTGATCCTCTCTCTTGGTGTCTGAGGGGAAGTGACAGCTTGTGATGGAACAAGATTGCATTAGATGCTCGGGCCTTGTTAAAATATGTTTTCCTTGGCAGACAGAAAGCCGAGACGGATTACACATATGTTTCGTTCCGACAGCACAGTGTGAATAACTGTCACAACTGCTTCAGACAAGATGTGCCCCTAATATAGAACAATAAAACACAATGATTCAGTCCTCACAGGTGGGAAAGGTAAATGTTAACAGTTCCAATCGCCAAGAATGAAGAAATATCATAAACTAATAAATAGACACATTCACTCAGTGCAGTTCAATTTGGAAATGTGTTTGGGAGTATAATCAATGAACTTACTTAGTTTTAGCACACACTGTCATTTAATATCCATCAATATAAGGAATTTCACTCACAGTCGGTATAAAACATATACAGAATATTATTTAATCTTGTGGAGAAAATAAATGCTTACTAGGGAGATTGTGTAACTTTCAGAGTCGGGCTGGTTGTGTCCCCGTTGGACCAGAAGTGGTATCGATCCTTTAGTCTGATGAACAGGAGAGTATTGGCAGGTGAGACAGGAGGAACAATACTTCTTTGAAAGTTTAAAGATGAAAGAGACAGAAGGGAGATGGGATGAGGTACTCTTACACAGCAGTTACTTCCTCTAGCGCGCACACACACACACACACACACACACACACACACACACACACACACACACACACACACACACACACACACACACACACACACACACACACACACACACACACACACACACACACACACACACACACACACACACACACACACACCCCTCTTCGATTAATTCCGGCAGCAAACGCTGGAATACAAATCCTATGTAATTGTGAGTCAGTTTGATCCACAACTCTCAGCATGATTCCATCACATCATTTTGTATTAATAAAGCAGCGGCTGCCCTTTTAGTGGAGCCGTCAAAAATGAATTATTCTCGTCTGTGGCCACGACTTTCTCAATGCACGAGAACAAGATCATAACGTTGTGGCTGTGGCTTAACGGGCCAAGATTATTAAAGTTTGCGATGTGGTGTTTTTTTACTTTTAGAGTAATGCTTTTACTTACTATTCCAAATAGGTTTAGCGTGTTTGCAGAATCTACATGTTAGATAGCTAAACATACTGCCTCCAGTTTAGTGGCCTGGAACGACATCGCTGGGCAGATTCAGACATAAAGACCCTTTTCAAGCGTGTGTTGTCGGTCCACCTGCGACCACTCAGGCTGCAGCTCCTTCCAGTACCTGCATGATGCAATCTAGAAGCTCCTGTGGTCAGAGATACGATGTGAGCAGCCGGCTTAGAATCTCCCCACGCCCAACCTCAAAAGACTGAAGTATGTCCGTGTGACAACTCCACGGCCGTCACCCGTGGGGGGACCAAAGCACCAGAGATATTTAAACATACTTTATTTTCCAGCAGACTGCACATCAACGCCTCTGCTCACCCTCCCACTCCACTCTCAACTGCTCCTTTTATGAGAGCAGCAACGGCTGCCAATGACTGATTGCTAATCAGCCAGAGCAGCTGGCTGATTAGCAACCAGCCAGCAGCCGAGGCCAAATTGGAGACTCCACCCCCACAGCTGCCACAGTCCGTAGAACGTATTCTTAGCTTCAAATAGCACTTCAAACTTTTCCATGTTTGCAAGCGGCTTAAGATACTGATACTGCCAGTTAGTCAACAAACAGTCATCAAAATAAACTATTACAACCTAACAGCTTCATGGTCTTTTGTTCCATACGTGGGCATTAAGTGTTTTGTTCTGGTCTCAGATACAACCAGTAAAGGTTTAAGTAATGCAGATTTGGGAAGAAACATATATATAAATAAGCTATAACATATAAGATATGTTTAACTTACTATTGATGCATGTCTTAACTAAGTAAAACCTCTCAACTAGGGCAACAGCTTTTATTCATTTTAAAAATCAGGTCTTGAGTATCAAAAAACAGCTTTTGTATGAATTGACTTGGCATCAAAATGTTCTCTGAATGCAGTGCTCTCTCGCTGTTTGTCGAGAAGTGAGTCAGAGGAAATGTGTCAGTAGCTAATGGAGCCTGAATCACATTTCTGCTGCAGAAATGTGATTAAGGCAATAATATGAAAAAGAAAAGACCCATATTAACTTTACAGCCTCCTTATATTAATGGACTATTTCTTTTCAAGTACATGAAACCATTCTGTTTGATTTGCATTCACATCTGCTGCAGTACATTATGTGGGATTTCTTTTCTCCTGGATCTTTTGTACAGTAATCACACCCCACTCCCGGTAATCTTCCTTCGTCTAAGCCGCTGTTGCACATCTCACGCGTGGACCTGTTCTCTTCAATACATCGAATCTGCTCGTACTTCTAGAAATCCAATTACATTCACAAGTGTAGGTCGGTGAAAAGAACATGCACATAATGTGCCACTATAACAGTGAGACCGTTATTCATAAGCTCTCTAAACATTTCACAGCTGACCTTCACACCTTCATGTTTCATTATGTCAAACGACAGGACACGCTCCACAGCTCACTTTATATGATTACATCATGTCGGGTTTCTAGACCTTTAGTGTAAGTTAATATAATGGGCTGCAAAAGGAGATTTGAATACAGCGTAATAAAACAAAGGTCATAAATAGACAGGAGTTTAAAGATCAAGTGAGAGTTTGTTAGTTCCTAGAGTAATTATTTAATGAGCTATACGCATACCAAACGCTGCTGCCCAGCGTTAAGGAGAAGACTAAGGAACCAGCTTGAGGACATAGTGGATGGTTTCGCAGCTATTTCCCTCAGACTGTGCAGAAAATCCCAGAGCTGAAAGAAAGTGAATATTGATTTTACATTCACCAGGTTGCCATCAACACGACCCAAAATGAATACTAATGTTGCCACGCATCTGCCAGATGTGAATAAGCAACTGTTTGTTTACTCGTTCGCCACATCAATTTAGAAAGATGACGATATGTCAGGATTGCATCAACAGATTGTTTCTGCTGCCGTTAAGTGGTCAACAATATGTATGCAGCTTTAAACAATCCATAGTTTGCCATTATCATATATATTCTAAGGTTCTCTCTGATATAAAACATACAATTGAAACACAATTTAGAAATACATTTAGAATGTGAATAGAGTAGAATGAATGTGTATTACAGTAACAAGGTGTACTGAGGCTGAGGAGGAGGGACATTCCTCTCTATATGTAACACTGCTCTGCTCTTCTTGTCATGCCACTAATCTCTTGGGATTCTCTTCTTCCCTTTCGCCTCTCTGACTTTACACAAGTTCCTCCCTATCGTACTCCTTTTCTCCTCCGTTGCAGACTAAAGGTCCCGGCCTGTGCTATAAGCTCAGAACTGGAGACACTAGAAACAACAAATGAGATGGTGAGCGAAAAAGACAATCTTGGAGAAAAATGTACTTTTCTTAAAAAAAAGAAATGTCGGAGGATTTATTTTCCAGATGGCACAGGCTCTTATCTGCTCCTCTGCTCCTCTTCAGCAGCTCTCCTCCTGCTTTTCCGCGTCCCTCTTTATTTACTTTCTTCTCTTTGGTGAAAACCACAATAGGTTCTCAGGAGATTCCGGCCCGCCTTTCGCTCTCATGCCCCAAACCACTGGAACAACCGGCATTATTAATTTGGCCAGGGACTGAGTAATGATATACTTCACACAAACTGGATGGAGGGCCTACCGGGTCTCTCATTAGTAGGAAGAGGCTCCTCGGGTTCAACAGCAGCAGCAGGCACGTGCACAGATAGAGCCCTAGTGGTGCTCAAGCACCAGCCCCTTTTGCCCTGGATGAGAAAAGTGCCCTTTTTTCAGGAGGCACTTTTTTTTTTTCATTCATCAGTGTTTAAGAATAAAAGCTACTCTCTCAGTCATCATGTCCCCACAAATGTGTTTTGATATCCGACGGGGCATTTATTTAGTTCTTGTGAGACTTTCGCCTCAACATGTTTCGCGCCGCTCGAGTCCCCGGTTTTGTACTTTTGGTAAAGAAGAGAAGTTGATGCAGTGTGAAAAAAATCTAACTGAGTGCTTTGGCTTAGTGGGTAGAAGTGTGTGTTTGGTGGCCACAAGGTAGTGGGCTCAAGCCCCAGCAGTGACAAAAAAACCTTTAAGAGTTATGTGTTTCTTTTCAGAGGGGAGTGCATTTTATTGCGACCCATTAGCCAATCAGAAAGCTTGTACTGTTGTTGTTATATAATAATTCATCTTTATTCATAAAGGAAATGTAAGATAGCGGTCTGATGCTGCCCAGAGGAAACGCAGGTCATATTGCTGCTTATGCTTTAACTGTCAGAATCTTTTTTTGGCATGTGCCCTTTTTTGGGGTTTGAGCACCTGCCCCCCAAAATGTCTGTGCACGTGCCTGAGCAGCAGGATGTGCGTCAAGAAGAGAAAGATTAGACTAGAGGGAGACGAGGTCAACATCAGAGAGTTGGTGTGTTTTGTGACTTCAGCAGTTTCTAATTCATTTCCATCTTTTTACAATCATATAAAATGTATCCCCGCTCTAAGTTTCTAATTTCATCAAAGTCAAAAGTCAAAATCAGCTTTATTGTCAATTTCTGGGTTGACAAAACGTTTCTCTCTAGTCCAACGTATACGGTCAATACCAAATAATAAAGTGTGAGTAAATAAATAAAAATACATAAACATTGAGACAATATTAAGAACAACTATAATTTCGTATAACTTATATAGCTTATTAATAGTGTTTGATGACATTTCAAACCAGATTGCCTTTTATTTTAGAGAGTATGATTTAAATTTCTTTCATATTTATTCTTGTCATTATCTACCCATGATCTTCCTCGTCGCTAGTGTTTTGGTGGGCTACATTTTGTAAAGGAAAAAGAAAAGATGTTTAGTTGAAAAAGTAAAGAGGTAAAAATGAAACACCAAAGTATGGTATACAATTCGTACTACCATGTCATTTGCAAGTGCCTTCATCGTTTCAATTGTCTGATTGTATGAAGAAAGATATTGAGAAAGTATTTCTCAATATGTTTATATATTTTTATGTTTATATATATTTTTATAATTTGATTACGTTTTATGTTTTATTGACCGGAAGAAATGTGTCAGCAATGAGATTCAAGCCGTATCATCAATAAATAAGTTATGTGATTTGCTCAAATATAACACCAGGAATAGGAACTATTAACAACAAAGCACTTGGTGTTATCTTGATATGGATATAAAATAGTGATCAATACCACCGGGCAAGGATCAATACGGTCGACACGTGCAGCTCTGAGCTCTATTCTCTCATGAAGATCTGTCCTAGCCTTATTGATTCAGATTGATCCGTCACTTCATAAACACACGGCCATAAGGGGACACACTGTCACACAATCCACTGCACGCTGCTTATATGTACATATTTAAGGTTTACAGGGATTCTTATTACCATTTCATTCACAGGTTTTTGTTTAAAGGTTGCAGATAGAAAGGAACCACGTGATCCTCAGCTCATCCCTCCTTTCGCAAGCTTGCTGAAGAACTAGTGGCCCTCAGGTAGTGATGATGGATATCTTTAGGATTTTATTATGGCAAGGAACTCATCTTATCAATATGTGACGAATACGTTTTTAGGTTAAAGAGTCGGGCACTAAAATGGAGCTTTTCAGAGAAAGGGGTGAGAGGGGGAATAGAGGTATAGTCAGACACGGTATGAGAGAAATACTAACATGTTCCATATATTGACCTGAAATGAGCCCAACATGTCCCCTTTATGCATCTGACCATTGTCCGGAACACGTCTTATTAAAAGCCTCACTAGTTCCTTTAAAGATAACTACGGTGGTAGAAATAAAAGATTCATACAGAAGGGGTAAAAAATAATGAAATCTTTAATAAAAAATACATTTATAAATTCGGCAGCATGAAGAACATTTCCATCAACCCAGGAAGAGTAAAATGATGAAATGGGCATTTAAAAGAGATTCTGTAAGTAAATACAAACACATGAGGAAGAAATGGCAAGTTGTTTTTGAAGGGAAACAAAATGATTCAGAACAGACATTTTCTGAAGAATCTGATATGGCAAACAAAGATGAAACCGAACTGAACAGTTTAAACACCACAACATAACAATGTTGCTTTGGATTGATCACAACACCACAAGGTTCACTTCAGTGCTTCAACACACTACAGCAGCTTGGTATCCAGACCAACAACACACTGGTTCACAATCACAACACATTACAGGGAAAGATTGGAACAACTGACTTGGGATCAGTGTACAACTGTAACCTGCTACCAGGGAGGACAACTCAGTCAAACAATTTATTCAGAAAGTTTTTTTTCTTCCGTGCAATAAATGACGAGGATACATCATAACTTATTTTGACACAACTGGATGACACTGATGGATTTACGGACTGGGAGGTCACCGGCTCCACAGCAGCCTTATTGCACACAGAAGAAAACACTTTAACTGGAGGTATCATCCAAAATCATCCTGGACATCGTTTAGAAATATATTCCTAACACACGTGTGTTTATTCTTACAAGCCCTTTAAATCCGCCCAGCAGGTAGCAGGTGGCTTATTAAGTTTCCATTTGAGCTTCTCAGAGGCCACTTGGAGCGTTTGCCCACACAGACGGTGCCGGGCCCGTTCACACACGTTGTTGTGGACCTATGGAGGGACCGGTGGGAGCAAAGCCCACGTCTTCATGGGGGGGCAGTTGGGGACTCGTTGGCAAAAACGGGTTCTTCTTTCCTAGAGCACTGAAGGGTCATGTGTGCTGACCATGAACTGCCAGTCATTTCACTTTATACTTTATATACACTTAGATACACTGTATACACATTTTCATTGTGACATGTTCATGTCCTTTATTATTTAAATTCATAAATGTACTATGTCCTGCTCTGCTAATTTATTGTATTGTATTTTATGTAAACATGTTACAAGTACATACAGTGGGGAAAAAAAGTATTTAGTCAGCCACCAATTGTGCAAGTTCTCCCACTTAAAAAGATGAGAGACGGCTGTAATTTTCATCATACGTAGACCTCAACCATGAGAGACAACATGAGGAATGTTGTTTCTGGTGTCCTTTGACAGCCCGTTGGTCTTGGCCATAGTGGCGTTTGGAGTGGGACTGTTTGAGGTTGTAGACAGGCGTCTTTTATACTGATAGGAGTTCAAACACGTGCCATTAATACAGGTAAGGAGTGGAGAATAGAGGAGCTTCTTGAAAAAGAAGTTACAGGGCTGTGAGAGCCATAAATCTTGCTTGTTTGTTATTGACCAAATACTTATTGTACCCTGGAATTTACCAATTCATTCTTTAAAAATCAGACAAACTGATTTTCTGGATTTGTTGTTCTCATTTTGTCTTTCATAGTTGAGGTCTACATATGATGTACATTGCAGGCCTCTCTCATCTTTTTAAGTGGAAGAACTTGCACAATTGGTGGCTGACTAAATACTTTTTTCCCCACTGTATCTTATCTCATCTTATCTAAAGTGTTTTGTTGGTTGACATTTGGTCGGCCAAAGAAAAGTGAATTTCAGCAGCAAGTGGAATGCCTTTTGTTTCCCTTCCTTTGGTGGAGTCCTCGCATCCAGAAGGTCTCGTGTTCGTTGTCAAGTGTCCACTGTGACGTTATCAGATCATGCATCGTCACGCCCAGCAGAAGGTTCACGCTCGGCTGCCACGGCAGTCCAGTTCTAAATTACTGCCCCGAAGCTGCAGTGCTGACCAATATATAACACTTGCTTATTTTAAGTGCTGATTCTGGGACAGGATCTGTGCCTGGGGTAAAGTTCCCAGCGTTGCTTTTATTAGCTGCAAACATAGTATGCAGAAAATACCCAGCTGGCAGGAGTTTTCAGCTGGTATGCAGAAGTTATGTCGGGGCAAAGTGCAGAGGCAAGGAAGAAGGAAATACTCGAGTAGGAAGTGTCCACTGGCCCTTTTGTTCTGAAGCCACGCTCATTTAAATAATTAATAAAATGACTAGCTCAGTAACGAACATAACAGTCTTCTCTTGTCTCGTAGCATTGTGTTCAAAATATATTAAAATAATTTATCAATATTTTGTAAACAAACACATATATGTGTATTTATACATTTTGCATTGTAGAGGTCACTCTACAGTATTTCGATGAGATCCGAAGTGCCGCTGTGTATAATGTGCTTTACAACCTGTTGCCTTTCAAACGGGTGCTTTAAGGACATTATCAAAAGAACAGTGCAATCGCGGCAGTGAGGATGTGAGTGGGTGGGTGTCACGGTGAGGTAGCACCCACACGTGTGACGAGGCAGAACCTGTTAGGATGACACACTCAGGCGGATCCATTGAAATTGAAGAACAGTGTCATTTTTGTCTCTGAACCTAGAAAAGGAGGTCAGTCACGTATCGAGCAAACGACTGTCCTTAATCCATGTCAGGTATGAATAGAGCCGTAATAAAGTTTGGTAATTTGTGCTAGTTCAGTGAAAGTGTGCTTGATGCTCCGATAGGTAAATAAGAGTCTTCTGATTGGAGGTCCGGTCGGAGCGAACAGGGGAACGCTCAGGAGCTGATTCACCTGTTCTGATGATTTGACTGAGGATGAAGTTCCAATCAGAGCTCAGCAGCTTGAGATGTCTGTCACCGTCTGCAAATATAAAGATGCTTTAGATTAGATTGAGAAAATGAGATATGAGATAAAAAAGCTGAAGTTCCCCTGCTCACTGCATCACAGCATCATACTGCTGCCTCCCTGCTGCATATCTGCTGATAACTTTTTTCACTTAACTTGCAATACTTCTAATTCGGAGGAGGGAACATCTGCAGCAGCTAAGACCTGCTAGGGATCATGGTAATGCTAATGTTCAAAGACAGACCACGTTGACCTGACGCTGTCATGTGGAGCGAGCTCATGAATGACGGAATTCAATTTATTTTTCAATTTTTCTGGAAACATCTAAACATGTGCTCTATTAACACAGCTCCAGAACACGGTACCTCTGTCTTGTTGTGGATCCATAGTTGTCCAACATCCGAGTGCTGGCCACCTCCAGGTTCCAGTCACACATCTCCAACAGCTTGAGACACTCGGGTCTGCTCCTCAGGCCCAGACAGAACAACTGCTCCACCTGCAGAGGCAACAGAGGAAAACAAGTGATCAAAGAAGCTGCAGGAGTCGGGGGAGACGAGCGGGACGAGAAGCAGGGTCACATGGTCGCGTTCCAGGGAACAACTGCAGAATTCATCTTTTTATATTGGAGCACCAGTGAGCAAATTGTCAAATTAATCAATACCGGAATACAAGCTTGAAGTCTTGTTCAAACACATTTGTGTATTTTCTGAACTTTATCAACACCATTAAGGAGCGCACAATGGTTCCCTTGTGCCCACTGGCCTCCAAACACACCGTCCCACTGCCTCAGCTCCCTGAGCACAGGCAGCTAATAGGGAGCTGAACAGTCTAGAGGCGTTTTAATATTTCCTTTTATAGCTGGCTTCTGGCAGCAGCAATGAGCGGATCCCTTAAGATTCTACAGAGTTGCTCTCATCATATCTTGATGAATCAATAAAAAGAAAAGCAGCAGCAGCTCTGAATGAGTGGGTTGCTTCATCCTGTGCAGCGGCTCGGAGGAGAAGGACTACAGCCCGGTCTCCGCTGCAGGGATCTCGTAGGACTCCTCTAGTAATTGTTGAATTGTATTTCATTAAAATGCCATAAAACGTCACAGAAGGAATGGAAGTTTATGGAGCGACCGCATCGGCTTCACTTATTCCAGCTGCAAGGCGCCGCCTGCCTGCTAACGGCCGTTAGGGGGCAACTCATCGGCTCGTAAAAAGAAGTGTATAGAATATGACTCCTTGATTTATTACCTTAGTCAATGTTCTAATGTTTATCTCTCATAGCTAGTTGTAAGTCTTCTTCAATACAGTATGATGTTTATTGTGTCTAACTTAAATTATAATAGACAAAGCATGGAATGCATGTCACATATAATGTCATTAAAGACACAAAACAAGTAATTTAGTCAGAAAAAGACAAGACATGCATTTGAAGGTTATTATCATATCATCATGAAGATAATAGGAAAAAGTTAAAGATGGCGAATCATAATCATTAAATGTGTGAAAAGACCAAAAACATAAAGTAATTAAATAAGCGTGCAAAAGATAAATAGCAGAGTAAAATAAATTAAGCTTTAATTTTTCTCAATTGTTTCACAAGGTTAAAGTACACTTCATTTGAATCATCCAACTAACTGTATTACATATAACCTTAACTATCTTTTGTCAGTTTCAGAGCAGCATATGGACCAAGACCGCCGTATTATTGTGATCATATAGAATCACAGCTATGAACAAAAGGAAACGGCAGTGCACTAACCTCTTAAAACACTCCTGAAAACACACCTCAAGCTTTTTCATAGCGTACAAAGAAATGCCCTCACCTTCAGATAATACACGGCTTTCTGGACATTCCAGTTGTGGTTCTGGAGGGCGGCTTGGCACTCGTCCATCGTGACCCCGTGAACCGCCTCCTGCACCTGAGACACACGGGACACACGAGGCGCCGCGTGAGAACCGCCCGACAACAACTCTCCCTCGTCACTTAGAAACTCAACATTACCGTCAACATTTACCTCAGGAGCACCTAAACACCACGTGGCCCTTCTTTGAGATGAAATCAGCTTTAACAATCATGTAAACACTTCCTAAATCTGACAATCAACTTATATTGTTACTTCATAAGGTTTTTGTCACTTATCCAATATGTGGGCACCCTTTTCAAGCAGTCACCCATCATGTTCTACTAAATGTGTTTATGTACATTTACCTTACGACAACACTGACTCTGTGTTGCTGCACCATGAGACTTTCTTGCAGCATAGTCCATTATTTGATTGATCTTTTATCAGTATTGATTGATGCCTATAATAACAATAGCACCGCATCATTCCCGACTACCTCGACCACCACTATTTAAACTACCACAGTGAGACATTTTTTGAGAACATTTTTGTTTCATGAATTCGGAGAAGCTATAACATTTCTCTGCTTTGTCATTTTGATGGGAATGTCCAAAGTGTTTGTATGCTACCAAGTCGTGGACTGAGACGCTATTCAAATGGACTCCCTGCTTCATTAGTTTTATTCTTTGGCTTTCACAAGTTCAGCTTCAGTCATCATTTGTTTCTGAAGAGTTGAATCTGCTATTATATATGTATGCAGTTAAAAGCATCCATTATATGTGCAAGGCATTGCAAACTGTTTTGCTTAGTATCTAACAAAAAGGGAAGCAGCGAGCCTCGACAGGCAGCAGAGAGCGAACAGCTGCAACGTCCGAGGTTAGATTCCTACCTCCAGACCTTCAGGGACTAAGAACTGATGACTATCTAGGTTAAGAAATGTGCTTTTTATCCAATTCTAATTTACTAAAAAAGCAATGAAAATAGCATCAAGGAGAATAAAGGGTCAACTATGTAATGCATCTATCCATCACAGGAAAAGCGAGCATGCTTTGGACTTTAATTACTGAAGCGATTACAATTAATATGACCGTTTAGCACCTGAAGTGTTTTTTCAAATGAAGGTTGCAAAATGCAATCCAAATAACTTCGACCTTACCATTTTGACCTTGTCAGCCGAGTTCCCGCCGCCATCCGTCCCGATGCAGGCAGCGGTGCCGACCGGTGCCGACAGCCCGTCGGAACAGACGCGAGGTAGACTAACTAATGTCTTCATCCCCGACCGGGGCCCGCCCAGACCGCTGTTATTGTTGGAGGAGAAATTCGCCTTCAGCTCGCCTGGCTGGACAAGCCCCTGTCCCTGGGCGTGTCTCTGGAGCACCTGGCTGCTGACCACCATGGGTCTGACCATGGCGGTGTTTGCGTGCCGTACTTGTCTTTCCTCCACGCTGCTGGACGGCTGGCCCTCCGCCTCCCTGAAGAAGCGGTCGTAGCGGTCGAGGTACGGCGGCCGCTCCGGTAGAAGGTAATAGTGCGTGTTGCTGACTTTGACCCCGTCGCGGACGATGGGGAGGATACACGGCCCCCTGCTGGCCGACTCCTTCCCCTGCGCCTGGATCACTTTGGGGGCAGCGTATTTAGGATCCGAGGCAAAGCTGTGCGTGGTGGGCATGAGTTTACCCGGAGAGGTGGAGAGGTAGGAGCCGTAGGCGTGTGGAGAGGCGGTAAGGGCAGCCGGCATGGCGGTGGGGCTGACGGTGTAGAGTCTCTGCTGGGGGGAGCCCACCACCGAGCCCATGGGGCTGGGAGTCCTGGAGCCCGACTGGGACAACGGGTCTCTGGGAGGGATCTGAGGAGGTCGCTCCCGGTTTGGGCCTGAAACGTCCTCCGTGGTGTCGGCTGGCGTCGGTGACAGGGAGAGATCCCGGGACCAGCGAGCGGACGTGTAGTCGCCCCTCTTTACGGGGCGGGGCGGGATGGGGACACGGGGGGGGATCTGGGGTTTGTCCTCATTGGAGGAGAAGACGCTCTGGGGACACGAGATCTGCGACGGCGAGCTTGAGCGCGCAGCACTTCCAGTCGGGACATTTAGCCTCTTCATGCACTCTTGCTGGAGTTCTTGGAAGATCTCTGCTGACTGAGAGAAGGAAGTGGACAGAACCTGGCTCCGCCTGCTGGGGAGGAAGAGGTTGTCCTCCAGACCTGATCTGTCTGGACTGGAAACAAGAGCATCAGCCTCAACCGGAGGTCCCGAGGAAAGAGCCTCATCTGGGTCGTGGATGTCACTCTGCTCCTCTTCATGCTGCTGCTCCGAGCTGTTGATGGAGCTCACCTTTGGGGAGAAAGAAGATTTAGAACTAAGATCCGTGCTATGTACAAGTGACATGGGACGTTTGTCTCAGAACAGGAGACAAACATCCCATGTCCATGAGATGTTGGCGCGATGTGAAATGTGCTGCGTCACCTCCTACCGTACCTCCATGTCGTCTTCGTCTTGGGCGACGTCGTCATAGGCCGGAGGTGGGGGTAATGGCCGGGCATCCCAGTCCACGACTGGTGTAGGGTGAAGGGGTCGGGGTAGCGATCGAGACGGACTCTGAGGCGGGGTCCGGTCCATGATGTTCTCCGTTCCCAAAGCTAGCTTTGCAAGTGAAGGAATCTGAATTTCAACCACAGGGGAAGAGGATGGAGTTGGCGGGGGGAACTCCTCCCCAAAGTCAATGAGGGACACGTCCCTGTTGGAGGAGGTGTGGCCTGAGCCTGAAGTCCGACCAATCCCCTGTTTGGAAGCAGAGACCCACGCAGCAGGGTGAAGTTTCAAGCCTTTGACAGAACCCGTTTTCCGAAGCGATAATTTCTTTAGTCCTGCCGAAATCAGATCCTCATCATCATTTACTGGATCATAGCACGGCTCTGGAGACACAAACACACAACACGTTAATTACTTTACTGAAAAACATTTAGGGTGAGGACAGCAAAGCTCTTATAGAACAAACAAATACAAGACACACTTCAAGTTTTCCAGCTCTGATGTCAGTCCTACTGTGCACAGAAAGGACACTGCACGCCTGTTAGAGGGTGACATTGATGGAAAGATGGAGAACAACGATACGAAGAAAGGAACAAAAGTTGACGGGGGAATCACCGCAAAGAAAGGCAAACTACAAAACGTATGGCATGTACCTGTGAGGAGTGGAGCTAGGAGGGAACAGAGAGGGCAGGAGCAATGGGTGAGGAGCTGCTGAGAGAAACCAGACTTACTCTTGATTAACACTGCTGGTTGAGGAGGGCGAGGAGGAGGAGGCTCCTCTGGAAGAGTAAAAGCAAATACCGCCATCGCAAAGGAGATGCAGAGGTGGGAAAAAAAAGACAGCAGCAAAGATAAAAAGATTAGAGGGTAAGGCAGGAGGCAAATGGAAGATTACAGATTCAGTGATTCCAAATGTTAAACGTGGAATCTGATCATTTTATTGATTGACAGGCATTAATACAGCGTTTAACGGTAGGCAACAATATAATATAAGTTATTTAGAGTATTTAAAGTTGTTTTGGTTTGTTTACACCAAGTATCTATACAGAGGTGATTATGATCAGTTGTTATTTTGTTTACATTTATAATCAAACTATTTCACGATTACCAAATTGAACGGGTCTGGATCACAGGCGCCAAATCGAGTTTGAACCCAGAGATCCGGACGAGTCTTCCTTGTGTTTATCTTTGGTATGTGTCGATCAAACAGCCATCATTATGGGATGTCTCAGGATGTATTGGAGCTCTTTAACTCACTTTTAGCTCGTCCTGGTAGCTGTGTGGGCCGAGCCCCACTAAGGTCAACACTAAGGACATCAGGAGGATCCATGGGATTACCGAGGTACAAACTGGGGGGAAGAGAGCACCAGACTTAATTACAGCAAATGTCAATAGAGTGCATCTACCTAACCGTGATGTTATAGTGTCGTTATCGTGTCGTTATACATATGGGCATTTGCAGTATTGTGCTACTGCCATCTATTGGTGAGAGTTTATTATTCCAATGCAGCAAAAACTATATTGACTTTTACCACCAACTTCCAACATGAAGAAAAATGATCATACATTTTTAGAAAGTAATTAAGAGACATGTAAACCATGTAAAAGCTCTCTGGGTACATCACAGTAGTAAAGTCACATAAAGTGAATAAACAGAAGTTAGTCCTTACTCATCGATCCTGTCTGGGAAGCCCCAGCAGCGATGAGGGTTGCTGTCTCCGTGTCCCGTGTGGATGAAGCTGTTTTTGAGCGGCCGGCTGATGTCATGAGCGGACAAACACGCGACTGATGTCACCACATTTCTGGGGAAAGGTCCAAACTTAAGGGTTCGCTTGTTCTGACCTCTCCACCAGTAGTTATCTGCCCTAAAAGACACAAACATGGAGGGATTAACAAAAAAGCTATATTTCTACTACACAGCTAACATGTTAATATTAACAATGTAGCCCATTTAGCATCGTAGATATTCAATATATTTCTATTAGTAAGCTTTGACAAACTTAGCAACTGTAAAATAGTTCTAGGCTGTTATTTTGTGATAAGAGCATTAAAAAAATTCCCTTTAAAGAGTATTTATCAGTATTACGGTTGGCAAGTCTGGAAGATAAAAGTTACAGATTTGGAGGAAGGCATCCTGCCCATGTGATGAACCCTCACCTCCCCTCTATTATGGTGATGACATCATTGACCTGGATCTGGAGTTTGTCCGGCTCATCAAAATCCTGCAGAGCACACATGTCTGTGGGCATGGTCTGAAAAATACACACGTGAAACACCAAAGTTAACAGTAGACATTTATGAATGGGGCATATCTTCATATCTTACATGCTGCGACAAACTGCTAAAGTTCACAAACTGCTAAACTGTATTGCATTAAAGTATTGGATCCCAATCTATTTTAGCTGGTTGTTGTCTCCTGACAGTTTCCTCTTTGCAATAACACCACTAGGTGGAGATGAAAATTCATTCATGCGACGAGGACTGCTGAACACCGGCCTGTGTGGAAGCAGCACCATGGATGTATAACATTCCCAAATGGCAGCTCTCCTACCTCAAGCAGGAACTCACGCAGGCCAACAAAGGTGGGTCTGTCATCTGCTTTCTGAGCCCAACACTGCAGCACCACGTGATAGATATCGTGCGGACAGTCTTCAGGCTTCGGGAGGCGTTCACCTTCTTTATCAATCTTGTGCAGGATCTAGGGTGGGTTTTTTGAAAAGGGAGAAATAATGTCAAAGAATTGAAGAATTCATCAGTGTGAATAAATGCGATGAGTGTTCTGGGTCTGCCGCTGTTACTTAAGATGTGTTTCAATATTTGTTTGGATTACCTGGCTCCCATTGAGGCCCAGCCAGGGCTCCTGGCCGTGAGTAAACATCTCCCACAGAGTGACTCCAAACATCCACGTGTCAGTGGCATGCGAGAACGTTCTGGTCTTCAAACTCTCTGGAGCGCACCTGAGGCAGGACGGACAACAACTTTAATGTGAAATGTCCAAAGATAATCCTCACTCTGGACATATACTTTTAGAATGTTCTTTTTCAATGCAGCTCCTCTAACTTTAAAAATATTTAAAAATGAAAATTAGTGGGTTTAGAATCATTAAAGTCATACATGCACGTGAATAAAAACAGTAAACATAAAGATGATTACTAGCTCGCTGTTTTGCCTTACACCGAATTCGACCCAACTTTTATTTTTAAATGAACACAGCAAGTCTCATCAGCATGGCAGGAGCAAAGCTGTGACGGATTACAGTTCTTTGTGGAAACTTCCTGCAATAAAATACATCATATTCCCACCCTAACGACTAAAACTACTCATATCCATGCTTGAATCCAAGTACAGCTTTGGTTCCTGAGCTTTCCGTCCACCCACCATGCGAAGGGGACCTTCCGATGCTCCTGCATGACGTAGTGCTCGTGGTTGTTGGGCAGCGCCCTCATCAGGCCAAAATCTCCAATCTTCACTCGGTGTGCCGAGGCCAGCAGGATGTTCCTGGAGATAGAGGGTGAAGTATTTAACTATTCTGTGTACACGCTACAGCAAACAAAAGGTTTTGTTTCATGGTCGATCCTGAGTAACGTTCAGAATGTGATCCAGTCGGATCAAATGTGATCCGCATGGATCCAACGTGGTGCATCGCGGGAGTACAACTCAGGACCTACTGCAGGTTTTAATTGAAGGAATTGAATACATCTGAGATGTAGTATGAATACAAATAACTGTCTGGTAGGTTAAAACTGAATGTTTAAAATGTCTAAAACCACAGCTTGAGGAATCCTCTTTGTGATTGGCACACTGTAGACGCCATGAGTCGTCATCGCCATATTATAACAGCCTGTGAACATGACTCATTCCTACCAGCCATTAAGAGTATTCTCAGGCATCTCCAGAGTTTCAACAGTTAGGTGAGGTGACTATTTGGGCAAGACCAAGAACTTGGACCACCCAACCAGTGACTCACTTGTACTTGTGAGCCAAGTCTCCCTAATGGCCTGCACATTTCTGGGGGGGAGAAGCAATATAAATAATTCACCATACCAAAAAAAATACCTCAGGATAATATTAGGTTTCATAGAGAATGTGAATAATACACCAACTAACCCTCTTTAAAAAAATGTTTGTTTACACTTTTATAGTTGCTAAAACCTGCAAACAAGTAAAAAGGTGTGCTCCCCTACCTGGCTGCCAGGTCCCTGTGGATGAACCTCCTCTGCTCCAGGTAGGCCATGCCACAAGCCACCTGCACCGCGTACTGACACAGCGTGTGGACCAGCACCGGGCCCTGTAGACGGACGCATCGCAGACGCTCCAGCAGAGAACCCAGAGGAGCCAGCTCGGTCACCTGCAGGAAGAGAGAGAGGAGACAGGGAGGGGGAAAAGAGGAGCGGAGGAGTAGAATAAAGAAGGGAGGAGGAATAAATGGTGTTGAAGAGGTTACACATTTATTTGGAGATGAAAGGAGGGAGTGAAGAAACATTTCAAATAATGTAATGACAAACATAAACATGTTTTATTATTGTAATGTATTATTATGATCATATTGTTTTTCAGACTAGCAATTGGAAAGAGAGGTCCTCGAAAATAACTGGAAAACTGAAACCTGGCTCCCATCCTGTTATACCTTTGTCAGAATCATTTTTCACCTTTTTGTTTAAAACACAGTTAAAGAATAAAATGGAAAAAAGAAGATTGACCTGATTTAAACAAGCTGTAAGATAAATAACCGGTCTAAGAGAGCCTGAGAGGGACATTTGGGTTCAGTGTATATGGTTGCAAGTCAGTCTACAGGTTTATATGTGTTTATCTGTCTGTACATATGCATCTGTGTGTGTGTGTGTGTGTGTGTGTGTGTGTGTGTGTGTGTGTGTGTGTGTGTGTGTGTTTGTGTGTGTCCACTACCATCTTCATTGGGTGTGTGAGCACCACACCGTAGAGGCGAATGAGGTTCTGGTGGTCCAGGGAGTGCATGGCGTTGACCTCACAGATGAAGTCCTCCAAAGCTTCGGGCTGGTTGAGCACATCTGTCTTCAGACACTTCACAGCTACATTCAGCTGGAAACAATGATTTAATTTAGGTGTTATCCGACCAGGCAGCGTTTTTTTCTTCACACTTTCAGTGCTCATTTTATAGCAGAAGCTTTTTTTATGAATACATTTCATGAATAAAATGTAGACCAAAAGTTCCCAGATGTTTTGCATCTGCTTTGACTTTCTATCCACATCAGCACAAAATGCAAACAGGCATTTTAGAAAATACCTATAGTTGTGTGACTATGCCACAGTTATACCACACAACGGAGTATAATCCTGTTAAGAGAACTAAATACATTTAAAGCACGGGGTCCTCACCACCTTCCCTGCGGGCGTCAGCCACTCTCCTCTCTTCACGACACCAAAAGTGCCGTCGCCCAGCTTCTCAAACAGCGTCAGGTCCTTCTCTGGGATGAGGCAGGTCAGGGCCTGCTGCTGCCCGTCCAGAGGAGCACCGCCACCGGGCTGTGTGGCCAGGACCGCCTCCCCCAGGCCCAGCGGAGGTGTAGGAGACAGCTTACGGAAGGAGGAGGCCGGCTGGCCCTGCTGGGGGAAGTCTCCTCCATCCGGGCGCTTACCACTGAACACCTACGGAAGAACAGAAAGAACACATGAACAAGTGTTTCAGCTGGAAAAGGTTTGTTAAACGGTCCACAACAACAAAGAAGAGAGAGAGACACACAGGTGGTGGGATATGGCCAAGAGAATGAAAGTTGACATTGACCATAGGTTTCAATCTATTTTTGTATTTGTCAATTATTATTTTACAGCTTATTGTATTTTTAGATGCATTTTCTAAGAATGACAAGACATTTTAAGTTTAATGACAAGAACAACTAGATGAATTGAAATGCTTGTAAACAATAATAACAAAACAAAACTCTACTTTCTACTAGTCACTGCCCGAGGAGTCAAAATGTCTCTCACACAAAGGCCACCTTCATCAGTCACCCACTTTGCTTTAAGAGACTTGTGGATGGAGATGGAGGAGAGATACCAGAGACTCATATCTTTATAAACTCTCTTTCCCACTCGTCTCCCTGGTCTGCTCTCCCTTCAGCCGCTCACAGGACAACGGGAACACTGGACCTATGAGCGTCGTCGGGCAGCGATGGAGGATTGTGTTTCTACTTTCTCTTGTTCACTTTGTGAAGAAACAGAACCAGGAGTTTAGTTTGGTTTCAGCTCAGTTTGAGTTTTTACTGCGTTTTGCTGGGTCACACATGGTAGAGGAGACGGTTATCTGATTTTTTAAAAAGCCCTTCATAAATAAAAAGAGAGCTTAGTAGTATCTGACTGCTTGTTTTAGATGATAAAAAAGTGCAGTAATGTAGGAAATGTAATAATATATTGGGAATTTTTGGGCATTCAAATTGTAGATAGGTGAATTGTAACATGAGGCCAGTGAAGAGTCCTGCCTCTATTTTATATGCTGT